>CAXHSM010001376.1:49999175-50042258 GCA_964019185.1 Maratus speculifer
AGGATTCACAGTTGTAGGTTTATTGTGCTTATGTCTCAGCGCATCTGGCAGAAGAGATATCATGCTCCTCGAATCATAAATTACTGTACACAAGGCACATTTGTGCCTTCAATCAAAATAATTTTTAAGAGGAACGAAAATATTCTACTAGTGATTAAAATATTAATATCAATGAAATTTCATCAGATAATTTTTCAAAAATTGTCATACAAAGGAAAAATTTATAAGATATAAATGAGTTAAATATACACTAAATGTCCTACATTAAATATTAAAACAATATACTGTAGAGATCGCACAAGGGAAGAGCAGAAGTTTATTACTCAAAAGATAATATACAGACATGTCAAACATTCATAGTATTCATTTGTCAGAAAAACATAAATTTATCATTCTTAGTGTAATATCCTTTTACATAAAAAATTCAATTATTACCAACCAACCATTTTTAGAAGGTAAATTTTCCTGTCTTATCAGTAGCAAATTTTCTTTTTGTACATCGTTCCTATTAAGTTTCCATTTTTCCCTGTGCAGGAGATTATTTAAATAATATTTTTTTCCAAAATTTCCAAATTCTTTGGGTAAATTTAATTATTTTTTGCTCCTTTAACAATCTATTTTTATTGATGTAATCTAATAGTGTTTTGGAGATTGAAGTGGCAAGTCTTCGTATGAGAAAATAAGGAGGGGTTAATCTTTCAATGATTTTTAAAATCTGGTGACAGTGGAATAAGAGATCATGAATTTTAAACTCCCTCAATTTCAGCTAATATTGTCAAAAATTCTTCTAACGTTAGTTTTTGATTACTTATTACTCCCTTTTAAATAAAACTTAATTAATTTTACTCCTGATTCCCAGATGTCACCAAAATTTGTGGATCTGGAAGGAGGGAGGGACAAATTCCTATTGGATACCTTTGCAGCTACAGAGGTTAAGAAGTTGTACAATGTCGTTTGGAGAAGTGTCATTTTTTGCATTTTTTTCAACTCAATGTCTGCTCCAATAAAGTAATTTTTGAGCATTTGCGTCTTCTGCCAAACATATGTTTTAAGCTGACTGTTTAACACCTGAATTGTCTTATTAGATATCTAAGTACACGTGTATTCTTTGAACGCAAGCATACATACACTACAACATAAATTTAATTTAATACACTCTTTGTTTTTTTTCAAATGTAACGAAATTAGGTCCACAGTAGGATGGAGCGAAAAAAATTATTTTTTAAAAATCAAAAACGTGTAGGTGCCAAAAGTTGCCTTTATACTAGTACATCAGCTGTGTGAAATTTTACTGCTGAAAAAAAATGACTTGAATCTACGCTTTTGCTCCAAAAATCGAAATTTTGGGTAAAATTTGTCATTTTTTGATATTTTTTCAAAAAATTAAAAAAATCCTACAGAGCTGGTTATTATTTAAACGTGTTACTTAAACCTTTATATTTACCTGCTTAACATATTTAAACTATAAAACAATATCTGTAATATGTATAATTGGAGCAAATCTGACAACTTTTGGTAAAAACCAGCGTTACCTCTGTATTGGAGCATGCAACGAAATGTTGTTTTGAATGCATTTCTTACCTATCTGCTTTCAAAACTATTCTGTATATAACTTATAGATGTGGCTGCATTTCATATCCCATTTGTCTCAGCTAACCAACAATCTAGGCCCTGTGTTTTATTTATGTATTGAATTGTTATTTTTTCCCGAAGAAGGGCATAAATTTTCCATTTATCAAAGTAGTTTACCTCATTTTTGTTTTCACTGACATTGGATGCTACTGGTGTGACCTGCTGCACGTATATTTTTATACCTTGTATTATAACAGAAGAGAAAGCTGAGTAATGTATTAAGTTGTTGTTAATTGAACCTATTGAGCAGTCTATTATCTTCATTAAATTTTCATACAATTGATACATTATAATTTGGAATTCTGTTACCACAACATTTTTTCAATAAATTACATTATATATATAATAATGATATGCCTAAAAATTGATTGTATGAATTCAATTTCTAGTATGTCAACATTTACTGTACCTATTACATTGAATATATTTTGAGAAGCTAACAGTTTAATACTATGACAATCGCCACAGAGGATTGCAAACAAAATTTGCGTGTAAAGCAACAACAATTTGAAAGAAGTTTTAGTATTTGTTTTATATTGTTTCTTGTGTTGTTTCGTAGTCGAGTAATTTCTAATAAGTTTTTAAGCCTATTCTTTAGGTGTGTATTACATTTGGTATAAAATATCCCGCGGTATAAACTTTGATTATATATTTTGTGAGTAAATCTATGGACTCTGATTGCCAATCTGTTCTTATATAAAGCGGAAAATTTTATTCGCTTTATGAGCTGTTTTTTTTGTGCGAGAGGTTTTCTAAATTCTTATTCCCCATTTCTTCTGTGAAATAGCTTTCCTTATGAATTAGCTTTGCTATCTCCAACAGAAATTTCTAGTCTGCTCTGAGTATCTTTTACTTAATTTGAGAAAATAATTTTTCATAATTATTATCTATTTTATTAAAAAAATGCAATAGGAAGTGAATATACAAAGATTTTCTTATTGATCCAGTGAATCAATGTAGATTATAACATTTTACATCGAATTCTCTAATAATTGACACAGAGGAAATTCACTGGAGTTGAAGTAGAAAATGATCCATTATTATACACAATTCTAAGCTTACCCAATGCAAAATGGTTCACAGTGACAAATAGAATTCTCCTAAATTTAAATGTGTACTTATAGTCGATTAGAATATGTACATTCTCTCAAAAAGTACCATGCATTATAAGTTTATGCGCAGGACAGTTCAGCATCAAATATTGTTTACTTATAAAATGGGGATCTAAAAGTTAATAGGAAATTACCTGGCTACGAAAACACTTAGAAAACGGCATAAAATAATGCAAAAAAAGTTATTTCAACAACGGTTGTTTTGCATGTGCAGGACAAATTTCCATTGCAATTCTCTCTGATGATCCCCAGAAATCACGTTAAACAGCTCGCTTCTCAACATATACAAAATGCAAAAGCAGAATAAATGATGGCATACTTATAGTTGAAATACCTGAAATCAACTTTGAAGCAGATCATTAGGTAAAAAAATATAATTCACTGAAAAGAATGTTGTGGTAACAGAACTTCCAATCACTCTCATCAACTAGATGTAAGTTTGATAAAGATAATAGATGGCCGAATAGATTCCTTTAATAATATTCCCGTACATTACTCTACTTGTCATTTTTTTGTATAAACTGTAAAAATATACATTAAGATAGTCACAGCAGCGTGTGGATACAAAGAACAGATAAACTAGGTGGATGCATCGAAAACATGCCAAATTTTTATTAAAAAAATCACAAATCAATATATATAAAAAAACGCTGTACTAAGATGATCGAATAGTTGGGACGGGTGGTATATGAGATATAGCTACCTCTATGACATATGTTCAAGGTAGTTTTGAAAAGTAAAGCTGTATTAAAAACAACAATTCATTGTATGTCCCAATAGAGTGGTAATGCCGTTTTGCTCCAGCTATACGGAATAAAGATATTGTTTTATAATTTAAATTTGTTAAGCAGATAAATATAAAGGTTTAAGTAACACTTTTAAATAATAACCAGCTCTGTAGGAATTTTTTAATTTTTTTGAAAAAAATCTCAAAAAATGACAAATTTTACCCAAAATTTCGATTTTTGCAGCAAAAGCGCAGACTTAAGCCATTTTTTTCAGCGGTAAAATTTCACACAGTTGATGTACTAGTATAAATGCAACTTTTGGCGCCTACCCATTTTTGATTTTTTTTAAATAATTTTTTTCGCTCCACCCTACTGCACAAACTCTTTGTGTGGAGCTCTTGTGTTGTAATATTTCCTTGTGTACAATCTTGTCCTTGTATATTGACGATGGCTTATAAGCAGGCTTCATGTCGAGCACACAAATCAGATGTATGTTGTTCAATAAACAATTTAAACAGTCATTTGAATGGAATTAAAAATGCAATCAAAACTAGAATATCCATATAACTTTAGCTTGCACTGATAGTAAATTTTATGCCAATCTTCACCTTTTGAAAAACATTTTTTTGAGCAGAATGCAGTAAAGGAAGTTACCCCATATAAAATAAGGAAGAGTCAGCAAATTCAAATCAAGAAATTTAATAGCTCCGTCTTTACTAAAGTTGTACAACTTATAACAGCAAAAGCCTATTCAGTGAGTGTGAGTGTTGAAAGAATATTTTCAATATTTGGACTGGTATAGACAAATATACCAAATAAATTGGGATTAGAAAAGGCCTCAAAACTTGTCTTTTTATTTTAAGCTTTATAATTAAAATTAAATAAATAGAATTGTTTTTATAAAGAAATTGTTTACCTAAATATATTTAACTAGGAAAAATAAAGTTTGTATTAAAGAAAAGAAAAAAAAATAGTAATTTTTCAAAGCATATGCCTCAATATGTATAAATATTACACTCATTGATAAATTAAGTATGTCGATACACATGTGATTTATTTTAGCATTAAAAAAATGCATATTGATGTTTTTTATTTAAATATATATATATATAGTTAAAGATTAATAATCATTTGTTGATGTTGATATTATTGATACAGTAAATGATTAGTAAATGAAGCACAGGAAAATGTTCTCTATTTTTGCTTATTTTTTGTTGATTTAGTGAAATATATTTGTTTATCCCTCATTATGTTCTACATAATAATTATTTCTTTAATTATTATCTAAAGGCTTATATGAGTATACTGATAAATTAGTAGTTCAACATTTTTCAAGCAATAAATATTTCCCTAAAGAAAGCTAAACTTATAGGTAATTTAATTATAATTTTTATATGCTTTAATTATTTAATTATATCAAAAAATTAAGTACCAATGTGAATGTTTAACATTAATTACAAAAAAAAAAAAAAAAAAAAAAAAAAAATCATGACTTTCTAAAATTTAATTTTTTTTCTTGCAAATGCTTTTTAAGTAATGATGGGAAAAAAAAACCTTGTTTAAACCAAAAAAACCCTGGTTTTTTGGTTAAAAAAAAAAACAGTTTTTATACCAACTATGATTCGAGTAATAGTAGATTCTCTCAAATCCACACAACTTGGGACCGGAGGTTGTGTGGATTTTAGAATTTTGCAGATTCCTGGTCATTCATTTGTTCACATTTTTTAAACTGTAATTTGAATGCAATTAATAATGCAATTGAAACTATAATGAAAGCCTACAATGTAATAAAGTATCAAAATAATAAACTTAAATAATAAAAATTTCAATAACTCTTAAAATGATTAAAATTTTAAAATCAAAAGTCAAGTTATTTATCAATAATGTATGATTAAATAGTCATCATAAAGATAAAATCTCTTTTTCATAAATTATTCGATGAAACTTGCCTCATAAAGGTACATTATTTCACATATTAAAATAAGTAATAAGCTATAATAATAAAAATTCAGATAATTTTTTAAATGATTAAATTATTAAAAACAAAGGTTATGTTAATAATCAATAATGTATGTTTAAATATTTATAATAAAAATGAAATGTATTTTTTTTCTAAATTATTCAATGAAACTTGCCTCATAAAGGTACATTAATAATTCACATCAAAATCATAAAAGAAGAAAATTTTATTTCAGGTTTAGCCAGACTTAATAACCAAAAAAGCTTGATTAATGCATAAATATATTTGCTAAGAAGATTGTGATTAACAATGATATCTACAAAATCTTGAGTTATTTCACATATAAATTTATTCTTCTTTCATGTAAAAACATGAATTCAGTAATATTAACAAAAATTACAAATTAATTGTTACATGGAATTGATATAAAGCTAAAAAAGTCAAATTTTGTCCCTATAATTGAACTGAATGCATCATTATTTACATTCATAAAATGTGTGCAGGCTATAGGGTTGCGGATTTGAGGGAAATTACTGTATTTTACGAATGTAAACAGTGATTAAACAGTTAAGAAAATTCACAATTTCATGCTTTAAAAAAGACTTTTTAAAACAAATAATAAAAACATTGAAAAAAATCATAATGAAACATCTATTTTTTTTAATATAATTCTTTTATTTTATTAACAGTAAAAAAGAAACTGTATTATAGAATGTATGTAATTATTTTTATTAAAATGCATATATATATCAATTTTTTAATAAAAATAACTTTAAAGAGCCATTTTTTGAGAAAGCACATTAAGTTAATTATACTAGATTTTATATTTATCTTTTCATATTGTAATTATTATAGAATTAAAATGCTGTCAAAGAATAATAAAAGGTTGCATAATCTATAATACTTTATAATCCATAATCCGCACAACCTTTGGCCCCAATTTGTGCAGATTATAGAACTTTAAATGCATATAATAAACAGAAAATCTTTTTTTTTTTTTCATTTTTTTTTTTTTTTTATAAACACAAACTATCCTTTTGATTGTATATATATGTATATTTACTTGTTTTAAATTTTTTTACAAAATAAAACTATTAAAATTTATGAAATAAAATGTTTAAGAACAAGTTAGCGTCTCAAATAACTTATATCTGAGTCGAAACCCATTCAATTTGATGAATGAAAATGTTTAAAAAATTTATTGACACAAGTATAATATAACATCAATAATTACAAACTTTTTATTTTTATTAATGTAATCATAATTAATAATAGAAAATATTATAAGAAACTCATTCAAATGGAGTATGAGTGCAAATCATCGCAAAATGTATCACAAATTGACCAAATCACCAAGCATTTACATTCTATATTCTACAAAAAGGCATTCAAGCAAAACAGCTCTTTTTCTTTATTTTTAAATATTTACTATATTGTTATTCTGATTCTTAGAGGGCAAATACTATTTTTATTACACAAATGTAGCTTTATATATATTTTTTTTTAATATAAAGATCAAACATTAACAGTACCCTGTGAATTCGAGGGGGGGGAGGGCGAAAGCCCCTGGTGCAGTAATTTAGGGGGCACCAAATTGAATCTTTTGCTGTGGGTGCAGTTTTTCTCTTTGCATGCCACTCAGTTTTAAATATGTCTATTTTTGGACGCATATTTTTTTTCTTAATTCATTTTGAGTTTATTTATTTGGGAATTAAAAAAATTCAACTGATGTGCAAATACTTTTTTTAATTCAACTTATGTGCAAATGCTTTTTTTGCTCACTGTACGTTTTTCACTGCACATTATTTTTTATGTTACGTATTTTGTAAAAATATATCGTACAAATTACACAAATTAAATAATTTTATATGTTATTGTGATAAATAAACTTACCTTAAAAAGTATTTTGATAAAAGTATAAAACTAATCTATCTTGATCAAAAATCTATCGTAGAGTTAAGATCCAGCAACAATTTAATTTTAAGAGACGCCAAATGATTGATTCAATTTGAATGAATCAGCTATGCTGTGCAAGACGCATGCGTTATAACATAATTAAAATTATTTGATTATTTAGTTAAATAAAATTATCGATTTATTTTTCATGTTAGAATTTTTATTCAGAAGTATATATTTTTCTTTTTCTGATTCCTCGCTTCTAAATTTCTTCTGAGACCCACGTCATGTTGTAGCCTCCTTGGCATACCGTAAAAACAAAACAACAAAATCAGTTTATTATTCATTTTCAAAACGGCGCATGCATTAATTATTATTATTAGTCGTATTATTAGAGCTTTGAGGAGTAGGTGTTGCAGCAAACAATGTGCATGCAGTTTACCAAAGTACCTATGTATCGACTCCTATGCAGTTCATTACATCGATTATGATTCATTCACATTGAATCAATCATATCTCGTCAAGCTGTGAAATAAATTGTTGCAGTATCTTATCTGGTAATTTTTATCAAAACAGTTGTTTAAGGTAAGTTTATTTATTATAAATCTGCCAATAAGACAAATTTGAAATCTGTAAGATTTTTACTATGCAAATAAACGATGTGCTTAAAAACACGTAACAGTGAAATTATGCATACAGTGTGTAAAATGTGTGTGTACAATGAAAAACGTATATTTTCTTCGTTGAAGTTATCTTAATTTAGCCAAGAGTCAATAAAGTTTTTTTTTTTCTTATGGTATGTTTTGTAAAAAAATTTCGCGAAATTTATTATTTTTTTTTGCGAAGAATAACATTTTCTCTGGAAAGATGAAATACAGTTTCTCAAATTTGAACCAAAATTTATTAATGTTTTCCTTTAATACTTGAGCAAAATATTTCTTTTCTGTCGAGCTTCTTTTCTTTAAAAATTAAACATTTGTGAAGTACCTGTTTTATTGAAAAGAATTTTTTGAAGGGACCTTTTTATCGCAATGAATTTTATGAAGGGACCTGTTTTTTTCAATGAATTTTGTGAAGCTATCTGTTTCATTAAAAAGAATTTCGTGAAAGGGCTTGCTTTATTAAATTGATTTATTAATTGATCCACCCTTTATCTTTATAAAGATATAAAAACATAAATAAATCTGTTAAACATATATACAGTTACAGTCAAGGATCAATAATCCACACACCCATAATCCGCAATTTTCTATAATTCACGTTACTTTACGAATGTAAACAGTTAAGAAAATTCACAAATTCATGTACCAAAAATGTTTTTTTAAACAAATAATGAAAAAATTGAAAAAAATTATAATAAAACATCTACTTTTTTAATATAAATATTTTATTTTATTCTCAGTAATAAAAAAAAAAGAAAAAAAAACTATATTACAGAACATATGGGTACTTATGTATTAATGCCACTGCAGCTACAAATTATAAAATAAAACGGTTTATTTAAAATCAAAATGCTTTATTTAAAAACAAAGTAGTCAATCTGTTTACGGTGGAAAATGGGCCGGTATGGAGTTCAAGATAAATTCAAAATAGTCTCTATTTTTTGTACCTGATGCTGTGTGCCATATGAACTCCTATAGAAGATTCCAAATGATGTCTCGCTGTCCCCCTATGTCTCTTGTTCCTTCATTTACCACTGCCCCACATTATTTCAACTGTTTGTGAATGAGCTCCTGTATCATGGAAAAATAAAATTGCATCTTTTTCGGTTTTTGGCAAATCCCAAATACGTATTTTCATAGCACTAAAAAATGAAGTCAAAAATCAGCATACAACAAGGAAATAAGGAATCCAAAAGATAACTGCGTGTAAACAGCAAAATTGCAATTTATTGGTGCATTAACACAACTTTAGTTACGGTGACGTTAATACGTAAGTACCAATATAAATAATTATTTTTATTTAAATGCAACTACATCATTTTTTCAATAAAATAACTTTAAAAAGACATTTTTCAAGATAACATATTAAATTAATTATTAGATTTCATAATTTTTTTTTCATATTTATAATAAAATTAAAATGCTGACTAGAATAATAAAAAGACATATAAATCATATGTAATACTCTATAATCCACAATATTCCATAATCCGCACAACCTTTGGCCCAACTTTTGCAGATTATAGAACTTTGACTGCATTGCATTTATAATGGAATTTCAGAATGTTTAATTTTAACAAGTAAGTCTTTCATTCACTTGATTTGAAATACAAAATTTTAACTAATTCCACAATACTTTTGCAATATTACTTTGCCTTGGCTTTTTTTTTATTTTAACCATTTGAAAAACGATTATTGTTTTCATTCGAGAATGGACCCTTGTAGTATCCGCATTTTATTTATTTATTTTTTTATATTGATCGAAAAATATTAGTGAATTTCAAAAATTACGAGGAAAAATGAGATGAAGAATATTACATAATTTTGTAGTAAAATTTAAAAATTTTTATATACCTATCATCAGAACGAATATTTCAAGAGTCAGAAAAAAAATGGCTCCGGATAATCGAGTTTACTGATATTCAATAGGCTTCTTTCCATTTTTACATGCTAAATTCATACCAAATTTAGAGTCTGTATCTCAATTTGTTTGGGAGATGGAGCATTTACAGACAGATAAACACACATAAACAGACGGACTGCAAACTTTTTTTTTCTAAAAATATGTTTTTTTGGAATCTCCAGTGTCTGAAACGTGTAAATCCGTCAAAAAAATTATCAGTTTTCGAAATGACTGCAAGACTTACCTTATACTATGCATAAATGGAAAAAAATGACATATGAAAGTTCGTCTTTTAAACCAAAAGATTAGGCCTTATTATCAAGTCCACTGATTATGAAATTTAGGACGATCACAAAAAGGAAATAATCGAATATTGAACCGAGTGATTGTAAATATATATATATGTATATACATAATTTGTTTATAAGTTGTAAATTTTAATCTTTGAAAAAGTCATTTTCCAAATGGTAGTTCTAATTTGTTAAACTTGGTTTTTATTTTCAATTATTGCACATTCTGTTTTTTTTCCTTATTATTATTATTTTAATTTTTGTGCAGTTTGGCTTCGAAAAGTGTGCATTGTTGAAAAAAGATATAAACAGCCATGAAAACAAACCTAATGAATGTTTATTCTTATTATTACAAATAATAGCACATTTGTTTTATATATGCACAAAGGTACCCAACTGGCATTTATTTGCTTGACAAAGTTACCATATAAGCGACATAATAAATTGTTTTGTTCTAGAATTATTATCATTTATTCAGAATTATTTCCTTTTAAAAATAACAGAGAATGTTTAATATATCAGTTTATTTTGTTTTCATTTTGAAATAAAAAAATAATGTGCTAATACAGCGTGTTATATGCAACTGGTATTCGAATAGGATTTTCATAAATGTGAAAGATTTTCCCAGTTCTTATATGATATTTCTTAAACATTTTATTGATATATAGTAAAATTATTGTTTTTTATACGCCACTTACATCATTTTTTATATAAAAACAGGTAAGCGAATTGTTTAATCAAAATAAATTTTCTAAGTGTTTAAAAAATTGCTTGAGTATATGAAACAAGGAGTAGGTTGCAAGAAAATTTCATTTGTCTCGCCAAACCATTTTTTCTAACTCGCCAAGGTCCCTATACTGAAAAAATACAAATTTAATTTTAAATTCTAAAAATAAACACATAAAAAGTTTTTGTTTTTACTAAATCAATTTAAAATTCTTTTTTAATTGTTTCTTTTAACTTACTGCCGTTAAAATTAACAAAAATGTAGAAAATTGAATGCTTTTAAATACATTAAAAAGTTGAAAAATATAAAAAAAAACCCTTTTAAATGCACAGAGTTTAATTTAAATTACTGTTAATTCAATTAGGGAAGGTAAATTGATTTCAATGGGAATTTTGAAGAATTAACCACTTATCGATAGTCTATACCAGTCGGTTTCATATATGGCAACTTATATTTGTCACCAAAATTGATGATATTTAGCCAAGAAGACAGAATTTGGCAATAATTTGTTAAGTTGGCTAAAATTTGATGATATCATGGTAACCCTGTTCTGAGTATTTTTTAAAAAATACTCATTGTTGAACCTAATGCTGATTTTTCCATAGCAAATAAAAAGTAATCTAATAAAATAAAAAAAAAACAATGTTCAATTCCTGTATTGCTCCCAGGAGTATGTACATATTCTAAATTTCAAAGCTCTATGTCAACAGGAAATGGGTGAAAAATGGGGATAGATGTCTTAAAAGAGCCAGAGTTTCTAATTAGCTTCAAAATGGTGTTATTGTGCTTGAGACAGTAATTCGGCTATTATTGTTTATTTATATGAAAAATGTTTATTTTCTATCATTTTTTATTATATAAATTATTTGTTTCTATAATTATTAATAACTTTTTTTTTTATTTACAGTAAATTCTTTTTAGAACAATATGAAACTGGTATTAAAAAACGAGGGTGTGTCAAATGTGCGTTACAAAAAAATTGCACCAAATCTGGTGCACATATGACATCTGGGCCAAAAATGAGTTACATGAGTTCCACACACAAAATATAAGTTAAAAGAAAGCATGTAATAAAAATAAATAAAGTAAGAAGAAATGATGCCATAAATCGAAATATCTTATTAAAAGATTTGATTGTTTCTAATTTCCTCCCGCAAAATATTCTTTTCACGATTAAAATATGCTATTGAGAGATTATCATAAAATCTCAAAAGCAAAGTTTTTTACACCATTTTTTTTTAAATAGAAGAAAAAAGAACAGTTTTTTCCCTCTGCTCGATTTAATTGTAATATGTTTTCACACACTTCAATATTACTGTGTGCATAAATGCTGTAAATGTCCACAATTTTCACTGTGCGTAAACGTTTTGTATATACTCCATGTATTCCAGTTCAGTTGTCTACAAAAATATCCAATCATGCATACTAAATTTTTGTGATATAAGCAAATAAATTGTGCTTTTTTATTAGTTTTTTAAATATAATTTTTAAACTATTTGGAACTATTTTTTCATAGTAGGTGCATTCTGTGGGTTACCTTCATAGGTACCTTCTGGTACAAACAGAATCAAAATCCAACTTTTTTTTTGAGATTTGCTTGACAAAAGAATTTTGTTTGACTGTTAATATCGTTTCGTAGCTGCTTATGTCCAGAAAGTAATACTGCACTGTGTATTAGCCTTTGTTTAACTCAGACAATAATTTTTGATTTATACCTTGTATCCATGGAATTAATGAAAAATCTAATTTTTTAATTAACAGAATTTTAAATATGGCCAAATTTAATGAAATTCTCAATCACAAAATCCTCTACAATTCTTTAACAAATTGGGCCAGAGAGTTGAGTTATATCCTATTCGAAAGCTCATTTTAATGGGCTATAATATGTATTATGCAACACCAACTATTTTGAGTAAAATAATTTTTTTTAACAAACTTTCGAAATTTTTAAATTTAAATTATCTATAAATGCAATTTATAATTTTTTTCAAAAATAAAATTATCAATCTTTGACTTTTTGGCTACAAATGTGCAAAATTTCAAGGTGAAAAAATGATGAGATTTTGAGCCATTATTTTTTAATGAAAATGTTAATTGAAACTTTTCAAGTACAGTAGACTCCCTCAAATCCGCACAGCTTGGTAAAAGAGGTTTTGCAGATTTTACATTTTGCAGATTTGTGGTCATTGCTTTGTTTACATTTTTAAAGCAGTCATTTGAATGTAATTAATGATGCAATCGAAACTATAATGAAAGCTTACAATACTATAATATAATATTAAAATAATAAAAATTTAGCTGATTTTTAATATGATTAAAACATTAAAAAGTGAAGGTGAAATTAATTATTAATAATGTATGATTAAATAGTCATTATCAAGATGAAATGTATTTTTCTTAAATTATTTAGTACAACTTGCCTCATTAAAATACATTAGTAATTCAAATTAAAATATTAAAATAAAGAAGTTTTATTTTAGATTTAGCCAGATTTTATAACTAAAAAAGCTTTATATATAAATATATTTGGTAAAAAGACTGTGATTATTAGTGATATCAGGAATATCTTGAATATTTACAGAAATAAATTTATTCTTCCTTCATTAAAAAAAAAAAAACATAAATTTAGTAATATTTAAAAAGTATACAAATTAATGTATATATGGAATTGATATAAAGCTAAAAAGTCAAATTTTGCCTGTATATCTAAACTGAAATCTTCATTGTTTACATCTGCAAATTATGTGCAGATTTTAGAGAGTTGTAGATTTTAGGATTGCAGATTTGAGGGAGCCTATTGTATATGGTTCCTTATATGTGAAAATAAAGAGTTCTTTATTTCTACTCTTAGATACTCACTCGAAATATTGTAAGTTGAAACTGATGCGAAACAGTAAAACTGTAACATCTTAAAATATCAAAAAAAAAAAAAAGTTTAAAAAAAATAGTGGCGTTTTATTAAGATTTTTCAGTTTTTATTTTCTTGATTTTTCAGAAAATTATGCTCTAGTCATACAAGATGAGTACAGTCCTATCATTGAACCCAGCCGACTATTCATTCTTCTTTATAGTATACTATCAGACAGGTAGCAACATTTTTGAGCATCTCAATTATGTATTCATTTCAGAATTTTTGAAGCACAAAACTGTGGCCTTTAATTTGTTACAAACCCATCTTACTGCAGCATTAAAAAAGCCTCAAAATCTATAAAATATTTTATTTTTCGTATGGATGTGCTGTCCAATATAAAAATAGAAAGAACTTCTTAAAAATATGTATGCACAAAACTGACCTTGGTATTAATGCCGAATGGTACTTTTTTTTTTTTTTTTTTTTTTTTTTTTGCCACGTCATGTGCAATAAGTTCCTGTGGTGGTCTAGGAGGAATTGTCAAAAGACTTTGTATAAAAGTGGGTTTACGAAGATCCTATATGAACTACATTAAGGGGGCACTACCTTTTCAAGAGAAGGGCCACTTACAAATATGTCTGGGTGATCGAGGACCACATCTATAACACGGAGAGAATTCGATTTAGAAGAGGTGATCGGCCTGTAATCGGATAAAAAGTATGGTTTGAGAGGGGAGTGTGTGTGTGGGGGGGAATTTAATTATTTAAGTTCGCTTACCCAGTCAAAATATCCAATTCAATTGGTAAGGACATATCAGCAGTTTTTACGTTTTTATATATAACAGATATAGCAAGGCAAATGATGTAAAAATATTCTTTGACTTTATTCAAGAGAGTAAGTTTTGTTTTATTAAAAGTGTTAAAAAACAATCATAAATGGATGGTGCCGAAAAAGTGTGAAAAAATGTAAAGGTGAGAGAAAGAGCCGATCAAGAATATTTTTTCGCGCCTGCTCAACAAAATTCCTGATGTTCTGTGCGCGATCAGTGAAATTTGTAATTCTTCCATGCCTGATTAATCAAATTTGCACGTTTTGCGAAACCAATCGGCAAAGTTCAAAATTTTTACGAAGTTGATCGAGAAAATTCATCATATTTCTTCGCCTGATCTACAAAATTCGCAATACTTATGAAACTGATAAAAAAAACTCATGATTTTTCTGAACCTGATCAACAAAATTCACTATTTTTACGAAGCCTATCGACGAAATTCGTGATTTAAAAAAAACCGGATGGACAAATTTTGTGACTTTTTTCTCACATGATTGACGAAATTTTCGATTTTTCGGCAACTAATCGACGAAGTTCCGAACCTCAATAATAAAATTCGCGAGTTATTACAAAGCCGATCGATGAAATTCGCGATTTTTACAGAGCCGATCGATGAAATTCGCTATTTTCTTCACATGATCGATGAAATTCACAATCTTTCTGCGACTGATCAACAAAATTCGTGATTTTTTCGAAGCCATTCAACGAAATTTGCAATTGTTTAGAAATCGATAAATGTTGCAATTTTACGAAGCCAATCGACAAAGTTTGAGATTTTTACAAAAATGATCGAAAAAAATGTGGATTTTTTTTCGTTCTTGACCAACAAAATTTGCGATGTATATTAAGCCGATCTACGAAATTCGTGATTTTTTAGCACCTGATCGATGAAACTCGCGATTTTTCAAAGTCTGATCAACGAAATTTGCAACTTTTATGAAGCCGATCGACGAAATTCGCGATTTTTCAGAGCCTGTTCGACGAAATTACAAGTTTTTTCTTCGCATGAAAGTCAAAATGCGTGATTTCCCCGCTCGTTATCGACAAAAATCGCGATTTTTTTCACACATGATCGACAAAATTCGCGATTTTCCTGCGCTTGATCGACAAAATTCGCGATTTTTACGAAGCCGATCGTAAAAATTCCAGATATTTTCCGTTCCCGATCAAAAAAATTCTAAATTTTTACAGAGTCTCTCGACGATATTCGCGATTTTTACAAAATTGATCAACAAAATTCTTAATTTTTCCTTGCATAATCAATAAAATTCACATTTTTCCGCGTCTGATCGACGAAATTCCCGATTTTCCCGCGCCTAATCGACAGAACATACATTTTTTACAAAGTCGATCAACGAAATTCGAGATTTATACAAAGCCAATCGACAAAATTCGCCATTTTTCTTTGCATAATCGACAAATTTTGCGATTTTTCTTTGCATAATAGACAAATTTCGCGATATTTCCGCACCTGATTGACCAAATTCATGATTTTTTTAGAGCCTCATGGACGTAATTAGTCATTTTTTCACATATGGTCAATAACAATCGCAGTATACCCGTCTTTGACCATTTGCGATTTTTCTGAATCCAATCAATAAAACTCGGAATTTTTCGGTATCCTATTGATGAAATGTGCGCTTTTTCCACGCTTAATTGCAAAATAAGTATTTTTCCGCGCTCGAAGTTCGGAATTTTTATACTAACTGTATACAAAACGGACGAAATCTGTACTTTTTTACGCGATAAGTTGAAATTGCTCGACGAGATGATTTTTTTCTGTATAAACTGATGAAATTCACGATTGTTTCGCAGCCAATCAATGAAATTTTTCAATTTTTCCGCGCGTCATCGTAAAATTCGCGATTTTTCCGTGCCTTATCAAAGCAATTTGCTACTTTTTCATGCCCGATCGAAAAAATTTGCTTTTTTCGTTCCCGATAAACAAAATACGCGATTTTTTGCGCCGACTGACAAAATTCACGATTTTTATGTGCCTAATCGACGAAATTCGCGATTTTTCCTTGCCCGATCGGGTTAAATTTGTTATTTTTCCTAAGCTAATTGGCAAAATTCGTCATTTTTCCATATCTGGTGAACGAAATTTGCGATTTTTCCGAGCTTCATCGACAAAATTCGCTTTTTTTTACACTTGATTAATGAAATTCGCGATTTGTCCGTCCCGATCAACGAAATTTGAGATTCTTAAGTGACGAAATTTTTAAGTTTTCCACGGTAAATTGGTGATTTTCACGATCTTTTCTCCGACATATACACAAAATTTCAATTTTTTCCATTTGTAAATTGACGATACTCAGGGGCCACACGTTGACTCATCGCGGGCCACAGGTTGTGCATCCTTAAACTACATAATCATTCACTAACAGCTTTATGATTTTGCAAATAAAGATATTCCTGGCATAAATTTCATATATTGTACAAATGAAGAGTACAGTGAAAATTATACATAACACGATATTCTGACTGGACAAAATGGATAGAACCTGCTTTCAAAAGTGTATATACCTAAGGTTGGGGAAATGCATTATTCTTTTTTGCCACTTGTGAGTCATTTTTTAAGTAATCTTCAAAAACTGCAGAATATTATAGTGATATGCTAATTTTTTTTTTTTTTTTTTTTTTTTTTTTTTTTTTTTTTTTTTTTACTGGCTAGCTATATATTTTAACTTTCCAAATGACTTTGATGTGAGTTCTATTCTATATTAAATTTTCTTCCCTCGTATCTATTTCTTACTTTTATAGAAACAATGCTATGAAATACAATAAATTGAAGTAACAGGAATCGACTATTTTTGTAGTTCCATAAAATTTATACAAACAATTTTTAACTGTACGTTTCATTTTGCTGGCTGGCAATGTTTTCTAGCAATTCCAAACGGTAATAAATGTAAGCATTCACAATGTTCAAAAATTTCTGAATTTTGCAAGAATTTGTTCAATAGTTCAGTAATTGTTACTTCAAAAACACTTTTGAAAATTTTATTCTCAGATCCTCAATTTTTAAGAGTTTTCGCGTGTCACATCACAAAATTGATTAGATCAAAGATGATACCGATGTTAAAAGAAGAATCCCAACCTTCCCCTGGAGATATATGACAATGTTAAGTGCCAGCCCCTTCTCCACCCCTTCAAGTGAAATCATTGTGTATGTACAGCCCCCTACCGCATAAACTTTGGATAAAGAAGTAGATGGTTAAGGACAGACAGACAAACAAACCGATAATATTGCGTATATACATTCCCCTATTTCATACGCTTTGGAGAAAGATGTAGGTGGAACAGAATCTTCATTTTAACTTATAAACACACGTGTGTATCTACACTCAAGTCAAATCAGATGTCTAAAACTACACAATGGGAAATTTTAATGAGTGAATTTTATGCTGTTTAAGGAAATGAAGCTTGTAAAATTGGCTACTTTATTCAGGGTCAAAATTTAGTACAGTTTATATAAAAATATCTTGTTTATTACCTTTTTTCTCTATTTTCAGATTCAAAGGTATATAAAGCTTTCTCGCTGAAGTCCAATAAGTCATTTCCTAGGATGAAAAGGGCAACAATCCGATAAATGCTGATTCTTTGAAGAAGTGTTTCTGTTATCATCCGAAAGAAAACTTTTCAACACGCAATAATGTCATCAATTGTAGAAAAAAATTCTTGCGAACAGCACTTTGTTCCTCTAAAAAGGAATAAAGAAAAACATTCTTCCACTGATACAGGAGAAAAAGTTTTTATTTGTGAAGTATGTTCAAAAACATTTTCTAAGATTAGTAGTCTAAAAACACATCTAAAAAACATTCATGCGGGAGATAATCCATTTGTATGTGAAATGTGTTCGAAGAAATTTCGTGATAACAGTGCTTTAAGAAAGCATCTTTTGATGCATACCGGTGAAAAACCTTTCATTTGTGGAGCATGTTGCAAAGGATTTTCCGATAAAAGTAATCTAAGAACCCATCTCTTGACTCACACTGGGGAGAAACCTTTCATTTGTGAAGTATGTTCCAAAGGATTTTCTGATAGGAGTACTCTAAGATACCATCTCTTCACTCATAAAAGTGAAAAACCCTTTGTTTGTGAAGTATGCTCCAAAAGATTTCCCCAGAAGAAGAATCTAAAAATCCATCTTTTGACGCATACAGGTGAAAAACCCTTTGTTTGTGACATATGTTCCAAAAGATTTCCCCAGAAGAAGAATCTAAAAATCCATCTTTTGACGCATACAGGAGAAAAGCCCTTTGCTTGTGAAGTATGTTCCAAAGCATTTTCTGATAGGAGTACTCTAAGAACCCATCTCTTGACGCATAAAGCAGAAAAAACTTTTGTTTGTGAAATATGTTCCAAAGGATTTTCTACGAATAGTCGTCTAAGAAAGCATCTCTTGACACATACTGGTGAAAAACCTTTCATTTGTGAAGTATTCTCCAAAGGATTTCCTGATAATAGTAATCTAAGAAGACATCTCTTGAATCATACAGGTGAAAAACCTTTCATTTGCGAAGCATGTTTCAAAGGATTTTCTACGAATAGTCATCTAAGAAAGCATCTCTTGACACATACTGGTGAAAAACCTTTCATTTGTGAAGTATGCTCCAAAGGATTTTTTGATAATAATAATCTAAGAAGACATCTCTTGAATCATACAGGTGAAAAACCTTTCATTTGCGAAGCATGTTCCAAAGGATTTTCTACGAATAGTAGTCTAAGAACCCATCTCTTGACTCACAGTGTGGAGAAACTTTTCATTTGTGATATCTGTTCCAAGAGATTTTCTGTTAATAGTAATCTAAGAAAGCATCTTTTGACTCATAAAGGTGAATAACCCTTTGTTTGTGAAGTATGTTCCCGAATATTTTCTCGGAAGAAAGATATAAAAATCTATCATTTGACGCATACAGGAGAAAAACCCTTTGTTTGTGAAATATGTTCCAAAGGATTTTCTCAGGAATGGCATTTAAGACATCTCTTGACACATACTGGTGAAAAACCATTTGCTTGTGAAGTATGTTCCAAAGGATTTTCTCATAGGTGTAATCTAAAAAGACATCATTTATCTCATACCAAATTGACACCTGCTGAAAATCTCTTATCTTTTTATTCTCAAAATTGAGTATGAACCCTGTATCTGTCGATGCATTTTCTATTATAACATCTCTTGTGTTTTAGCATATAGTATTGAAATAAAAATGTTCACTTTTTTTTCTAAATCTTCAAAAAGTCTTCCATGGCGTATTGTGTTTTTGATAATAAGCGAATAACATCACCTATTCACCACGTTACGATAAACTTTTATGGTAAAGATTTATTATAGTTTCTTTTGCTTTTTTTTATTTCACTAGGAATTAAAAATTTACCTCTATAATTTGTGTTTCAGTCATAATTAAATGTTACCTAAATAGGGGCATGTTTATATAGCAGATTAAATACAGGTATGTACAAAAATATTCGAGTATGTTTCAACGTATTGACATAAATTGTCAAATGTCAACCTACACTTTGACATTTTCCAACATACTCGAAAGTACTTATGGTTTTGATTGATCTGGCTTGCCGAACTTTATATAAATAAAGTTGAATTGTTCTTTAACTAATCAGGATATCTGCGGGTCAAGAAAAACCTGATAAAGAGAGAAAAATTAGGGAAATTAAAAATTTAGGCTGGGAACTTTTTAAATATTTAAAGCGATCAGGGAGTTTTTGATGTACTATCTTAATTGCCAAAAATGAAGAAATTTTGAATTAATTACTCATCCAATCTAAAATTTTATATAAAATTGTCGGTTACATATAACGATAGAAAAGTTAAAAAGCAGCACATACTTTTATTAGCATTTGTCTAGATTAAAATTGTCCATTAGATGGTTTTACAAAAATATTTAGCCTAATATTTATAGAGAAAGGTTCGGGAATGTTTTTATCACAGTTGTGTTGGAACACTGCTGAAATATGTTATTGAGGTTAACTATGGCATGTTCGGTATAAAAAATAACACATGTAGCCCTTTATGGTTCATTTAAATATACACTCAAAAAATATTCCATTACATAGTGTTCTATGATGAAATTTCGTTATTCTATAAATACACAACACCCATAGTCATTATCTGATCTGTCCGTCTCTCCACACATATTAGCGCTGGAACTATCCAGCTTAACATATATAATCATAGCATGAATCATAACATGAAACTTAACATATATAATCATAGCAGAATTTTGTTTATTCATTTCAAATTTTAAGAGAATCATGTCAAAATTTAAAAATATATTTATAAAAGTTTTCTTCGTTCTATTTAATTTTTTCGTACATCTTTAATTCAGTGATATCCAATGATGGATCATGATTCTAAGTTGCCATGGTGGTTGCATCGTAATTAAAATGGAGTCGTATTATTTTTTTATCACAGAATTTAATATATATAATCGTAATAAATTTGTATTCGTGCAATTTTGCTTGAGAGTGCAACAGCTGTTGCACCAATTTCTGATGATTTCTAAAATTAGTTATACGGCAGAAATCCCCTAATCCATAAAAATTTTTACAAGAATTCTGCAGATGAGAGGCTTTTTTGGAGATTACACGTCATGTCTGTTTAATCTTTGTTTGCATTTAAAAAAATAATAATACATAGAACAAATTTAGATTGTTAATGCCTTCAAATAAGTAAATTTCACATTTTAATGTATAAAGTAAAAACTATTTAAAACTAGTGGTTGAGGGCCACCGTAATACTTACTCATCATATATATGCTTATATAATATATGAAAATAAAACATTTGTAAACTATTTTTAAAATACATTGCAATTCCAAAAAAAAATTAAACGTGTATTTTAATATTTTTACTATGCATAGTAATGTTCTATTAATGAGTTGCTGATGAATTTATTTCGACAAATTATACAACACGCCAAACTACACAAGTAGTACTGAATTGCGATGAAAAATAGAAGAATGTGGAAAACATGATTACAGATATCTTGGCAACTAATAATTCGATCGACTTCGTTCTTTATTCAAAATTTGAAATATTTTATTGCCTTTTACAATCATTCCTTAAAATAAAAATTTCGAAAATTTTTATATATCTTTCATCGGATCGGATTTTTCGAGAGTCCGAAAAAATAGTTCCTGATAATCGAGGGTACTGATATTAAATAGGATTCGTCCCATTCTTACATACAAAGTTACAAGTTTCTATCTCAATTTGTTCTGGAGATAGAGTGGTTACAGGCAGACACACAAGCGGACGGACGGCAAAATATTTTTTTTCTAAAAATATGATTTTTCAGAAACTATAGTATCTGAAACGTGTAATTCCGTCAAAAATATTTTTTTTTCGATTTTCAAAACGATTGCAATACTTCCCTATACTACGTATGATAGGTAAGTAAAATAATAAAAAATGTTATTTTGTAAACACGGCATGAGTGGTTGTTTGTTCTAAGACTATTTGTTTATAATGTTGAATTTTATCTTGAAGTCTATTAATAGTCAAGAGTTTTTGTTGAGTTGCAACGCTTTGTTGGTCTATAAAAAGAAGTAAAAATAGTTTTGCCTTAAGTAAAATAAGCGATGACTTTCATAAAATATTTTTTAATAATTCAGTTTTTTAAGCTCTATATATAACCATTGCAGTGTATTATCTTGTTATAATAAAGGAATTATTTTAAATAATCTATTTATGAATAATGCATAAAAAAGATAAAAAAGCACAAGACAGGAAAAATTGTATTTGTCAGCTCTTACTACGACAAAATTCGGTACTACTTGAATATCCTGTCGATTCATTTCGCCAAATTATACAAATCGCCAAACTATTCGCCAAATTATACAAATTGAAATGATTTTTATTCAGGCATGAAGGAATTCCTCCTAAAGGAGGAATTCCACCTTTTCAAAAGCAATTTTGGACACTCTGAATTGACTAAAAAATGCAAAGAAAATTTTGGAAGGATAATTAGGGGGGGGGGTGCCTGGAAAATTTAGTAAATTGACATTTTATTTATTCAAACGCTGGAAGTTTATTCTTGACTTGTTGTATAAGCATCTGAAAGTCGTGTGCATGAAGTTATTCAAAGTGTCTTTCAAGAATGATTTTTTTGTTTAGACTTTAAAAATTAGAGTAAAAGGAAGTTTTTTTGGGGGAATAGAATATTTTGTACTATTTATACAGCACTTTTGGGTAATTTCTGTGATACTTTTTTCAAGATGTATTTCTGAATTAAAGATCCATTTTGCAGGATTTTTTTGTGGGGAGAAAAAGAGGGGGGATTTAACAGTTAAACCATTCAGAATAATATTTGTTTTAGAAAATCATTTTCTCTACTTCACATAAGTTGGACGATATATTTGGATTGTCTTTAACATTGTTTATACTTTCTAAGTTAAAAAACAGCAATCGTACATGCAATTACATTTAATTTTATGGTATAGGTAGCTGTTAAAATGTCACTTAAATTATAAGAGTTTAGCGCCGCTTTAGAGCTGGAAAAAAATTTCCACTTTTTTTTCATTTCTCACTTTCATGTCTGTTTATTTTAAATAATGAAATAGCAAACAAATTAATAAACCAAAATCAAATTTGGCTTTTAAATTGACTAATTATTGACAAATTAAAAATCACTCGATGATGTAACAGACAACGTGTTTTAACTTGTCTGTGAATGTGAGATTTACGATCGTTTGTTACTGGCTTTAATCTTATACTGTATATCCCTGCATTAGCCGGCATGATGCAAAATTCGAGGGAGATAGGATTTTTGAATATGAGTCCCTGGTCTTTCTTGGCATGCCGGAAAAATCGAGGATTTTCAGATATAGAAAGGGTGCCATATAGAGTTTGTCTCAAATTTTCTAATTTTTTAAAAAATCTTTTTTAAATAATCAAGAGAATAAAAACGTGTTTCGTGTGTCTCATATCATTTATGGCCCCACACTAAACACAGAAAAAGACCCGGATGATAATGTAAAATCTATGGGAGCGTTCTTTTCAAATATCTCGCTCAAATTTTAATATTGTTACATGACTTTTTTGCACAAAATAGCTGAGGACGATCCACAACCGGCCTAGTTTTTACTTTTTAAGTTTTGGTGTCAGAATTTTTTTAAAAATTACTTTAACTTTCGAAACCGGTTTAAACCGGTTCTGAAATTAAAACTATCGTAATATAAAAAATATATAAGAAAAATCGAAAAAATAAAAAATAGGTTGGTGTTGGATCGTCATTAGCTATTTTGTGCAAAAAAGTCATGTAACAATAAGGCATTTGTACCCTATATGGACAGGGCTCTCAATATGGACACCCCTAATATTTTTAAAGGTAATAATTTTGATCGGGAGATGGCTCAACATTTTCGCGAAGAAAAGCAGTTGAAAAGATAATTAAGTCTGAAAAGTGTAAAAAAGCGCGCTGTTCGCCATTTAGGAGGAAACTTGTTATTTCGAGATGTGCTGATCTTAATTACTTCTAAGCTTAAATTCTTATTAGATATGGTAAAAGTACATTAAATGTTGAAAAGTGGAGTATTTTATAAAGCTAATAAAATATATTTTCGATTGCTATTGCATATTTTGCTTAAAATAATTTTCCTTATTCATTTGGTACAAGATTTAGTAAAACTACGCCCGGTTCCCAATATGGACAGCTTATGTCACCACTGTAAGAAAGTAGAAAATTCAATGTTGCCAAGCAATAACTTGAAAAGTCATCAAAGTGGTAAAATCTTTGTTCAACAAGATGCTATTTGAACAATCCCCCAAAAAACCTTCCTCCAAAAAACCCTTGCAGAAAAATAAAAAGAAGCCCCCCCCCCCAGTAGGATATCTGTTGGCGAAATCGTAGGTACCAATGGTATGACTTCCTCAACAAAGGAGAGCTAGTACTACTTTTTTGCAGTATTGATGCTTTTTCAAACATGCGGCCATGCATCACATATGGCACATATGTTCATGATGATTATGTGGGACTTACTGGCCATGGTGAAAAAGTTTCTATTTGTACATGCTGTGAGGACTGAGTAATAACAGATGTGAATTCGCAGACAGATGCAATAAAGCTAAGCAAAACCAACAATATTACTTCATAATATTTGCTAGTAACTAAGGGGCTTTGCATGGGTCTTCGAAGGGTAAAAACCGAGAATGCCCCCCCCCTTTCTAAAATGCATATTCTGGAGATATTTACTGTCCCCTCTACTCCTCGGAATACTCTAAGATACATTTTTTTTATTCTTTCTCCTCTAAAATCTCTTGGAAAAGCGGCTCTTCCATACATACTGTGTAGAAAGTCAATAAGGAAACACCTGTCCATAATAGGAACAGGTAGTTCCTTATATGGACACTTGTAAACATTTTTTGTTTTTAGCACTTTCCAACAAAGTTGAAAAGTGCTTATGCATTCGGTTTGTCTGTCCGTCTGTCCGCGCTCTAACTCCCGCAAATATACTCGGATTGCTATGAAATTTTTATACGTTATTGATGTTTACCCTAGCACGAACCCTATTGAAAATGAAGTATCTACCATGATTAGTTTATCTACAGAGAGAATCAAAAGTTTCCCATTACATTACGGCCTATGGGGAAAAATCGTTAATATGCTCGGATTGCCATGAAATTTTAGGACGTTATTGACGTTTACCCTTGCACAAGTTCTATCGAAAATGAAGTTTCTACCATGATTAGTTTATCTACAGGGCGAATCAAAAGTTTCACATTACATTACGGCCTATGGGGAAAAATCGTTTCAAAGGAATTTTAAAGATGTTATACCCTGTCAAACATATTAAAATATGCATTCTATAAAATATAAGGTGAAAATGTAGCTATTATTCATTTACAGGGCCACACAAAAGAATTCCATTAGATAATCGTAAAAGGGGGAATTGTGTGTGACATATATTAAATATATTAAGCTTTTTCATGTATAATAAAATTGGTATATGTCACTGAAGCTTAATATAAGTTATACGCTACTGTCTTGCATAATATCAAGTACATAGCATTTACAGGGCCACACAAAAGATTTCAAATAGTATATTTTTTCCGAAGTACCGTATATGTGTCCGATGATGGCTGATGGAGGGATGAAATGCATTTTAATTATGATATGCGCGTTTATATTTCGCTAAATATATGCACATTATATGGTGTGTATAAATGTTATAGTTGATATACAGGGCTATCCAAAAGAGCTCACCGACGTTACTGAATATGAGCGTAAATTATTTAAACGTTGTTCTCAAATAAGCTATGCATTTTTACGCTGAGCTTCATTCAATTTACTCAGAAATATTTGCAGAATATAGATAAAAGGATATACAGGGTCATGCAAAGAATTTAGTACATGGACGCCTATGAATGATGATTTATGAGAGTGTGATTTCAGTTGTTTTAAAAGTGTTTTAGTTTACAATAAATTTTAGCCTAATGCTGACGTGTAATAAAGGTACAATGTAAACTACAGGGCTGAACAAAAGTATTCAAGTATGTTTCCATCTAATAGTATGAATTGCTGAAAAAAAAGAAATTTCAAGCTACTGGGTATTTTCTTGCTAAACTAAATTTTCCCATTATATCAACTGACATATGAAATACAAGGCTATTCAAAAGTACTGGAATACATATTTGGGTATATTTGGCTATACACTATTATTTCTCTAAATAACAAAGTTTTGTTAAAGATTTCATTAAGTGTTGGAAAGTGCTTCATAATCTATGCTTAACGCATGATTTTTCATACTTGTTATCATTTAAATTAAACCAGAATAATTACAAGGTCGCTAATTTTAATAATGATAGTCAATAGTCCAAGGATAGTGTCACATATTTTTGGAGTCCTATGACTTGTACATGGGGGTGAAAAAAATACATTTTCCTTAGGGTGTCCATATTGGGTACAGGTACCTCATTAAAATTTGGGTGAAATATTTGAAAGGAATTCCCCCATAGACTTTACATTATCATCCGGGTCTTTTTCTGTGCCTAGCGTGGGGCCTTAATACAAAGCTTTCTCCTTAGCACCCAACCGATATTTACAATGTAGAAATAAATTATCTCATACATTATCTCATGAAAAAGGAAAAAATATAATATTTATTTAAACTTGTAAAGAGAGAAATATGTGTTTATTTTAAAAAATATATATGATAATTTAATTAACTTAGAAGAAACGTCATACATGAAAATATTGCTTAATAATATGATTTTTAAAAATGTAATATTTACTTAAATAAAAATGAATATATGGAGAGAGAGAACAATAAGTATTGATGTTTTTCCCATTAAAATGAAAAATTTTATTTGAAAAACCGAAATAAATCAGTAGCGTAACCTTATATTTTACACCATGCCGGTAAATACGAGTTTTTCCGGCATGTTTGTGAACCTCAGTTTTTTCCGGCATGCCATTTAATGCTGGGGAATAGGTTGGTTTGGCTATAGTTTTGGAATCAACGGGTTAATCAAGTAGTACCCCAAATTCAAGTATTAGATGCATTGTTATTAAAGTCAGTTAATATTGTAGCATACCTTTGAAGGTTCCAGTAGATGCAGCTAAATGACTTGTATACATTTATTCACGCAGAATTTATTCTACATTGATCTATTTACACATACATACACTGCATAACCAGGGCCGGTGAAAAGCACGAGAGCAAATCTCCAGGGACACGGATTAAGATAGAACAGGTACAGGAATTTTATACTGTTCCAAATCTGAACTTGCTCCTATATTTTTCCTTTCTAATCTGGGAGATATTTCTTAGAAGCGTAGCTAAAAGATTTTCAGTAAAATCACAAGGAACTCCCCCCCCCCCCCCACTGAGAGTACTGAAATCTGTGACAGTGTGGATCGTGTTACAAATAGCTCGGGACTTCCTGCCTTAAAAAAAGAAGAAAAATCGTCTATGCTCCGAGGCACTGTCGCATGAGGTGTTTCCCTTTACTCTGTGTTTATTGCCGTTTTATCAGGCAGTAAACTTTCCATCATTATCGTGATTTTATTTATTTTTTTTTTGCACAATATTTACCAATATTGATGCTTATTCTGTCGAAACTTTAATACCTTTCCCTATTTAAAATCCTTATTTCTGTTTTAACTATGTTTGCTACAAAGTATAGAAATAAACGTAATAGGAAAAATATACACGAATAAAAAAGTTGAAATTTATGATTTTTTATAAATTATGAGTACCTGTAAAGAAAATTACCTAAGAAATAAGTAAAACTAAAGATTTTTTTATGTACACAAAATTTTTATACTTCAATTACCAAATTAGTCTGTTTATTTAGATAATGAAAGGATTATGTATAGTCATTCTTGGGGACCTCTGTATTCAACATAACTTAAACAATCAGTGTACTTGCTTAACACCTTGTCAATTAATATATGAAAAGCAAATATTATTTTGGCTGAAATATTATAATGTGAGTAACAAGGACATCATGGTCAAAAAGTGATGGGAGGGGGGGAGGCTAGTAGAGTTGTATCAGGTTCTAAGCTGAAAAGGGCCCCGTGACAAAATCGATTTGTATAAAGTATACGCATATAGGACATGCAGAGGGCCCATCTGATCTTTGTTCTGGGCTTCCATTTTCTACTTGTGCTACTGTCGAGCGAGCTCAAATTGCATTATGAGGGGAAAGAAAAAAAACTCTGAAAATACAAACACTTTTATTTTTATTATTTTTATTTTTATTATTTTTATTATTTTTTAAAATATCCAAATCACTTGTGACTTTATTACTCATAAGTTTCATCTTACTCAAACATTTAAAATGATATTCAAAATCTGTCGATTTTCTCCGAAATATTTTGTTCCCGTTCTTATACCTTCTTGGGCCTAATTGAAAAAAAATCTTGATGCTTATGTTTGCTGCTTGCATAAAAAATTGAAGCGTGATATCAAAGTTGCTTTTCAATTTTCCTTTTACTCATTTGACGTTGGGTTTCTTCTGATATAGATTTAGGATGATGAAAATACGATCTGGAGATATAATCAACATGACTCACCCAGTGGCGCAGTCAAAATTCGGTTCTGGGGGGGGAAGGTTGAGTTTCTGATAAAGGTGATTGCTGGTTATTTGAATCGCCTGTTCATAGAATCACTACTAAGTAAAATATTCACTGTATAATACTTAAATTCAAAGATTATCTGTGTGGCAGGAAATCATCATTTTTTTAGCATAATGCGTCTCAGAAAAGGGATTTAGTTCAAATAACCAATTTTTTTATTTAACTAATCCATGTAATATGTACTTTCACAATTTTAAGTAGAATTTTCGCCATTTAATTTAATCGCTTTATTAAATAATATCCGATTCAATAAAGCGCATTCGGAAATGCGCCAAAACATTTAAATATTAAGTTTAGTTCTGATTCATATAAGCGGCTTTCTTAGCTGTGGGAGGGGTTTTAACCCCAAAACCATCACCTTACCCTCACACACAAACCACCACCACATACACATATTTATAATTTTTTCCTCTTTATCAAAGATGCTATTCATGCTGAGGTATAAATGACTTCCACAGAAACGCAATTAATCCTTGGCACTCCGTTGTCTCCGCTGCGGAGACATCACATTTCCTTCCCAAATTTGTTTTTGGCACCAGTAATAAAGGAAAATAATGTTTTCCTTATTTATTCAGAATTTTTTTGAAATTATCTACTTCAAGGAAAGTTTTTTTTTAAAAAGTGGTGCTAATCGAATAAAATTTGTGTAAGAGGCAGCCGAGTCTGAAGGGTTGATTTAATGGAAAGGATATTTTATTGTGACAGCGCAAAAGACCCTTTCGCCAAAGCTAATCTGCCGGAAGAAATTGATAAAGATATCTCGGTTGCATTTCAATATTTTTAAATGACTTTTTTGGCATTTGATAACTGAGATTGATCTGAATGTAGACCGTTCGTTACCTTTTCGATTTTGATTGCAGATATTTTTTATGAGCATGCTTTCGCTTTTCAAACCGCTTCCGAAATTGTAAGAGTCCTCATAAAAAAATATCTGTAAAAAAAAATAAAAAAAAGTTAAAAAACAGCATGCATACAAATCTCAGCTATCCAATGAAAAAAACATTTAAAAATATTCAAATGCAAACGAGATATCTTTATAATATTTTTCCATAGGATTAGTATTAACGAACAAGTGTTTTCATATGAATGAAGTTGCCTCTTAAACTTGACAAGTAAACCTATTACCAATTGCTGATTGTAGCTGGTTTTTAATTAGACAAACAGCTTATTTTACAATAAACTAAAAATTGCATGAGTTTGTGGTGAAAAATTTTTGAGGAATGAGAATGAATGTAGAAACACCAGAATAAATAAGTTTTTCTAACCAAAAATATGCATGCAAATTAATCTTTTTATATTATTTTTAAGAGGGAGGGAACCCAAGTAAATGCTCGCACGGGTGACAAAATAGTCTTGGGCAGGCAAACTTGTTTATTCGATTCATAAATAACAATTGTATAAACCAGTAAGTCGTGCACTTTTTTTAAAGATATTTTTTCTGTTTTGCTTCTTATTTGTGTTTTGTATCAACAAATCCCGAATTTTTTGGGGCACGACAGTATTATCCTTTATCAACACTAATATCTTATACGAGCAAATCTTGTGTGTTTGCTAATTTTATCTAAAAGAAATCTCTAATGATTTTGTATCCTACCATTTTGAGGTACAAGAAGACCATTGGGATAAGTAGTCACATGGTTGAGAAAATTTGACGATCATGTAATTTTTTGTTAGCATGAATCAATGGGAATGAAGTTTCAAATAGTTATTAAGTTGTTGAAAAATTGGTAGTAAATGAAATCTCAAAGCTGGTAACATTTCGCCAGATTAGGCTAAAAAATGATGTTTCAAGATGACATTGCCAAAATATGTACTTGACGAGAAATGAAATATCACTATATTTGGCATCGATACATAACTGTTATGTGTGTCATGCATAAATTATATTTCACTGTTCACAAGAATACTTTTTTGTTATAAATGAGAACCCATTATAAAATAATTTTACTATTATGCTGCAAGCTACCTATTATCTATCCACAAATCAGATCTGCCTAAATGATTGCTGAAAAATTATTTTGCTTTATAAGGCAATTCTTATCCGTCCTCATACGTGCACTGTAAAACATTTGTGTAACGTTACTCCATACAATTGGTGTAAAAATGGTGGTAAATGCTGCCTCCAATTTCATGGAGTAATTGTTTTCACATATGCAATGGTGTAATGTAAACATATATATTGCTGGTGTAACATTACAATGTTACACCGGTTTTAACTGTTAAAATACTCCATAAAATTACAGGCAGCAATGCTGCCACCAATTTTACGGAGTAACGTTTCCACAAATGTTTTACAGAGTGGGCCGTATGCATGAGAGGAATAATCCGCCGAGAATGTCATTTTAACAATCGAACTTCGTTAACAGGAATAATCTTAACGCAAATTCCTTGTAACATGAACACTTTTCTGTTGTCCTCCCGTCAGATAGTACAGCCATTTACTGTGATTTTAATACTTTTAACACGAACACACTTAACGTAAAATGTCGTTATCAAGAATTAAAAATGACCGACCTTTGAAATATTCCCCAATCTTAGCACGAAAGAAATAGTCCAAAAGGCAACACTACAAAAACCTATGTTATTGAGCACAAGAAACACACTTTTATTTTATGGAAGAGTAGTATTAGAGGGATCTAATAATTCATGTCTGCCGGAAGTGAAGTGGTGCATAAGTCAAAAATGAATATCGCTAGTGGCTCACTCGTAAGTTTATCATTGTTTTTACTACTCCCAATTTTCCATGTTTTCATACTTTTGATTGTACAGCAAACACAACCATAGACCTACGAGTAAACCACTAGTGGTATACATTTTTGCCTTATGCACCCCTTCACTTCCGGCAGACGTGGATCATTCGATGCCCCTATGACTACTCTTCTCTGTAAAAAAAAGATTTTCTGCTTGTGCTCGATAACATAGGTTTTTGTGCATTGGCTTTTGGACTAAAGCAAGTTTTCCAAACTTTTCAATACTATTGTACTCAGTTCTATATTTTTCTGATTTTGGTTTTCTATAACTAAAAATTCGCGTCAAAAGAGTTAATCATTATGGGCTGCTGACATCAGTTAACTTCCAGACAGATGAAGAAAGGTGTTAGATAATGATGGATATTATTTTAAACAAGTTGGAAATCGCACGTCAAACGAAGCAGATGAGGTGCGTTTCTACTATAATTAATTTTATAAACATCCAGTGCTTGATATATTAGAAACTCATTCAAGAAAATTCGTTCAAAAGCCACTTTTAAACTACTTTCATTCATACATTGTAACTCTTACAGATTTTGTTATATTATCCTGTATAGGATCTATAGCATTTATATACATGACATAATATGCAAAAATGTAGTCAAACTTGAAAACTTATTTCACATTAAACTCTTATGCAAAAATGCATTAATAGAAAATTTGATACGATTCTTTAATTTCAATTCACTAATATGAAAAGAATAGGACTTCATCTTAAATAGGACATAATCAATATAACAAACTTGGAATCATTATCTATGTTGAGCTATCGTAAAAATGCATTACTTATTCGAAAACCACTTTTAAGTTAATTTCATTCATACTCTGAAACTCTTACAGATTCTGTTGTGTTACCCTGTATAGGATCTACAACATTTTTACACATACGTGATATGCAACAATGATGTTAAACTTATAAACTCATATCACAATTAAAAATGCATTTCCATCAAAAATCTGTAACGTATGTTATTTCTGGTACAGTATAGTATCAGAAAACTTTTGTAACTCCCTGTAAATAATCTTCACACCTTCTGTTATACAGGAAGTAAGTTGTAATTAATCTCAGCAAAGTATATCAATTTCATTATATATGAAGTAATTTAACATGATTGAAATACACCAAAAACAATGCTTTCTCATATATCATTAAGTAATGGAATTCTCTTGTGTAGCTCTGTAAATGAATAATAAACATTTTTTGCATCAAATATTGCACAGAATGTATATTTAGCACAGAATGTATATACACTTCAGTAAATGCATATCGATTTTATCCTGTTTAAAAGACTGCAATACCATTAAAATGAACTTGAAACATTTTTTCCTCATTGACCGTAATGTAATAGAATTCTTTTGACTGTCCCTGAAATCGACTATACATCCGACTTTCATAAAATTTGAAATGACTCAACAAAACTCTGCAACAATTATATATTTTAAATTTGAAATGATTCGGTTGCGTAGTTTTTGCTCTGTTATATGTGGACAGACGGAAGAACTGAATGACTACTGAAGGTGCTACGTATTTACATAAATACGAAAACACCTAAAAATAAAGGTATTATTCTCAGCTCTTAATTGCACATTCATTTCACCAAAAAACATAGAAATTTTTTTTACCAAACCCAATATAACACCAGTTTCCATAGTTTTGTTTAAATAAAATATTGCTGGTATGAAATAATTATTGAACTCAAACTGTAAACTTTTATTTTTAATTAGCAATATACTATTAATGCGAAGAAACGAAAAAGGAAATTTCACCTTATCATGAGAAACTGGCTATTTCATCATGGATGAACAAGACATAATTGCAAATTAATTGTTACCAAAATTAAATGACAGCATTCATCGGACACAAGCACTTTTTCACTTGATTTTACAAAGTATAATATAACATAAAATAAACGTTGTGATTTACAGTAAACATTAGGTATGACAATGACAAAATATAAATGACACACTGACTTTGTTATTTTTCCTACTCATTTTCTAAAAAACACATCTGAATTTTCATTTTAAAACATGTCCCATCACTCCTTCATTTGAGGGAGGGATGGGATATTTTTGTTATTCATTTAATTGGTTAGTTAATTTAAATTTTTAATTATTATCACCAAATTTATATTTTTTAAATATTTTAAAAAGGCTTCAAGATTTTACTATGAAGTTTTCTGTTTTGTTTGTCAAACAATTTTGCCAAACTATTAGCCTAACTAAACAAATTGATGTAATTTTCATTTTAAATAGCGAAAGAAAAATAAATTACTGAAACATTAATAAAAATACAAATAAAAGGTCGAATTAAAACTCTCTCTATGACGCATCAAACACATGTATCTGGTTTAATGTTGGGTGAATGTGACATTTAAGATGATCCATTATTGGCCTTTAATTTTACATCAATTTTCATATGAATGTTTACTTAAATCTCATGAATACATAAAATATTTTTTGTTTATTATCAAAAAGGACACTAAGCCATAGAACAAGTGTTTTTTTTTTCAATTTATTACTAAATGCTAAAACATAAAAAGTGATAATATTAAATGCAAAGACATATACAGGGTCCATACTCAATTTTGGAAACAAAAATATCAGAAATTTTTACGAATTGTCAGTTACGTATGAGACAAATGCTTCCATAATAAATGGATATCAGATATTTTTCTGGGGAATGTTTTGCACAAACAAAATGCTTTCTTTGTCTATTACTAAGTTCTTAGACAACAATTCTCAGAAAATCCATTACAGAAATCCTTACAGAAATATTAAACTTTTATCCTGTATACTTTAAGAACTTGGGTGATAGCGAACATTTCTGAGAATATTCTTTGGAACATATTCCAAAAACACAATCTTTATTGTGTAGGTATCTAGAGATGGGTACTTAGATAAATAATATCAGAAATTCCTTAGGAAGATATTTCACAAAAAATGGCTTTTATCAGGTATGTGACAAAAGATGTCTTCTTAGATGATCATTTTGAGAAAATCTTTTGGAACATATTTCACAAACAAAAGGCTTTTTCTTAGTATGAGTCAAGCGATGGGTTCTTAGATTAATATTCTGAGAAAATCCTTCGGAACATGTTTCACAAACAAAGGGTTTTTCTGCTGTATGCGTCAAGAAATAGCTTCTTAAATGACTTTTATCGATAAATCCTTTGAAACATATTTAACAAAAAGAAGATTTTTTTCCTGTATGTGTCAAGACATGCTTTTTTAGATTACCATTTTGAGAAAATCGTGTGGAGCATATTTTACAAATAAAAGGCTTTTCTCCTGTATGCGTCAAGAGATGGTTTCTTAGATTACCAATCTGAGAAAACTGTTTGGAACATATTTCACAAACAAACAGTTTCTTTTCAGTATGTATCAAGAGATGCCTTCTTAGAATTTTATCCTGAGAAAATCCTTTGGAACATATTTCACAAACAAAGGATTTTTCATCTGTATGTGTCAAGAGATGTTTTCTTAGACTACTATTGTGAGAAAATTCTTTGGAACAAATTTCACAAACAAAGGGTTTCTCTCCTGTATGCGTCAAGAGATGCTTTCTTAGATTACTTTTCTCAGAAAATCCCTTCGAACATATTTCACAAACAAAAGGCTTTTCTCCTGTATGAGTCAAATAATGTTTTCTTAGTAGAGTACTATCAGAAAATCTCTTGGAACATACTTCACAAACAAAAGGTTTCTCACCAGTATGAGTCAAGAGATGTCTTCTCAGATTACCATTCTGAGAAAATCCTTTGGAACATATTTCACAAGCAAAGGGTTTTTCTCCTGTATGAGACCAGAGATGTTGTCTTAGATGATCATTCCGGGAAAATCCTTTGGAGCATATTTCACAAACAAAGGATTTTGTACCTGTATGTATCAAGAGGTGTCTTCTTAAAATATTATCTCGAGAAAAACCTTTGGAACATATTTCACAAACAAAAGATTTTTCAGATGTATTTGTCTTGACATGTCGACTTGGATCACTATTCTTAGAAAATGTTTTGGAACATATTTCAGAAATAAAAACTCTTTCTCTTGCATCAGTGGAGGAATGTTTGTCCTTTTCCCCATTTTGAGGAACAAAGTACTGTTCAGAGGAGGACGAATTTTTTTCTGTAATCAATGACATTTTCTTTAATGAATAATTAATTTCAGACGATAACAGGAACTTCTTTAAATTATTAGTATGAAAAGGTTTTTGCCGTTTTTCTCGATAGGAATGACTTATTGAACTCATGCAAAAGTGGCTTTATCTTCCGTTGAACCTAAAAAACAGAAAAGAAAATTAATAGACAAGAGATTTTTGAACCTGTATCAAATTTTAACCCTGAATTAAGTAGCCAATTTTAATAATTTCATTTCCTTAAACAGTATAAAATTCATGAATTAAATTATCACATTATACAGTTTTGCATGTATGAGTGAAGATACCGATACATAAGGCTCGAAATCTACTAGAGAAGCCGGGAACATCATTCCGGTTTGTGAAATTTTAAAACATATCATTACAGTTTTCTGCATATAACTTATTTTACTCTGTGTTAACGTACAATAAAAAAATGTACAACCAAAAACCAATTTTTGGTTCACTTGTATATCCTTAGCCCTAGTACCCTTAGTTCCATGAAACCTTCTAAATCAAATGATCTTGATTTTATTTCTTTTTATGTCTTTTTGTTAATTCATATTTAATTAAAACAGAATTACTCCTAGATTTCACTGATGAATGAAGAATTACTTAGAACTTACATCAAAGTCATTGGAAAGTTGCAATATATAACTAGCTAGAGAAAAAAAAAGTTTAGAGCTTATTATTATATTTTTCAGTTTTTGAAGACTACCTAAAAATTCACTCACAAAGTGGTGAGAATAATGATGCATTTCTACAGCCTTGGGTACCACTTGCAATTAAATAAGTATATAAAATAAAGAAATCGTTTGCTGCTGGTTCCAGTTAATACTAAAATAATATAGCCCATAACTACTAAACTAACCCAATAAAAGTTTAAAACTCACAGTAAGCAAGACTGCAATTTAAAAAATATAATTTACTTAATAAATTTATTAATCTTTCAATTATGGCAAAAAAATTACCTAAATCATTTTTAAATTAGATGGAATTTGTATAAGTAGAAAATCATTTTGTTTCGCTTATGCATTAATTATATTTTATGTTATATGAAAACAAAAATTTTTAGTTGAACCCACAGAACAAACTGAGGCGACCATTATGATTAATGAATAATTATGTACATATATTTATGCATATTATTCATTCACTACAAAGAAAAAAAAAAGATGGACATTTTTGTTTTGGCTGAAATTAGGAAATTTACTGAAATTCAGTTTTGTTTTAATTTTTGTCTTTAAAACATATTTTAGTCATTCCTTAACATGAAGTATCTTACAGTCAGTGTTGCCAGATTGTCGAAACGAATTTCCCCAAAACTTCTGAAATTTTCCACAAATCATGGCTTTTTTCAGAAAAAGTCCCCAACGCAATTTCTACTCAAGAAGGCAAGTTCTCAATTTTCAATTTTCTGTTATAAAGAACTTTTAACAAATTTATGCTTAAATTTTTCCCCAAATCAAGCATTTTTTTGAAAAAAATTCCCCATTTACAAAAAAAAAAAAAAAAAAAAAAAAAAACATATGAACTTGGCAGAATTTTTCATGAATATTCACAGCTAATCGACGGACGAGAAAAATGAGATACATTTTACAACGACAAGCTCCTTTACACCTGTTATTTAAATTGTTACCAGTCGATGATGCTGGCCTACCATTTCATTAGCTCCTTCTACGCTTCTTATACCAATAACTTTTTCAAGATCTTGACTATCTCTGAAAAGTTAGTCTGAATGAATCTGAGATGATGTTGGCATTATGTGCTTCTAACTGACTTAAGCTATAAGGAAAGGGCATGTTTACAAACAAACACTTCTGTCAACCAATCTACCGCTACATTTTTTTGTCATAGTGATCATTGTAGGAATCATCTTGACGACGTAGCCCAATCATATCATACTTACTTATACATTGGCAAATTTAGACCAATCAAATTCCCGGAGTTCATCCGTAGAGTGTCAGTCGTTAAAGAAGGGACTGGTTTTTCTCCCTTATCCACAGTAATTCCTCCACAGTGATGTCAGCTGCCCTTTCCTTATAAAACATTATTTTCAATTTTTTGTCACTCTTACCCTACTGAAACACCTATCTAATGCAAAGCATCTGTATTGTATGAATCATTGTAATTTTTTCAATCTTAAAACAAACATACCTGCTTTTAATATCTTTAATTAAATCTTTTAAAAAATACAGCAAATGAACTTTTCGGACGTGCCCTGAAGATTTAGTAATGTAAAGGTCTAAGTCGTTTCAGACTGCAGCGTTTTCATTTGTTGTTATGAAAAGAACTCAGACGGCTGCTGCATTTATTGAACGATTGTCAAACATAAAGGTAGCAATGTGACTGTAGTATGCATTCGTAAGTCATACAATTGCAAATATCTTTACTGACATTCCATGAAACACAAACTAACCATCATTGATAAACAAAAAATGTTATATATATATATATATATTTGTATTAATTTACATAATTAAATGAAATGTATTTCTGTACTTGCACGTCTATCCATGATACAAGTACAGTAAAACCTCCATAACGGACACCTCTATTTAACGGACAGTTCCCCGATCCCCACTCCCAAAATCTAAGTTTTTGTATGTTTAACCTCTGAATAACGGACATTCCGAATAGCGGACAGTAATTTTTGCGATAAAGTATGAGAAATTGCTTTTTAACGAAAAAAAAAGTAAAAACCTCTAAATTTGTCAGGGCAATGTGTCGAAATTTTGTGATCACAGATAAATGTAGAGAGCGGGCCGGGTCAATGCCCCCCCCCCACTCCCCTCCGGAAGATTTGATATTTTATGCTTTTAAGAAGGGGCAAAATACAGTCAGCTGTGATTCTTTTTTAAAAAGATGATTCAGGAAAATTAAAATTATTGACATGGTTAAAACTTCACATTGAAAAAAAAAATGTAATTTTTAAATGCTAAAGGAAATTTTTTAAATACAATTTTTTCCTATGAATGTAATAAGCAGTATATAAAGCAATCGCAATGTACCATTTTATTTCAATTTTATTGCTTAAAAAATAATTTTAATTTCTGATTAATCATGTATTAGAATTTTAGGACATATAAAAATCAATTGATAAAACTTTAATAATTTCCGAGGTCTTTCCCAATAGCGGACACTTCCAAATAGCGGACAGTTTCCGCGCTCCCGAGGTGTCCGTTATTTGGAGGTTTTACTGTATCAGGGAAAGTTACCTGACTTACTTATCTGAAAATTCAGATGGAGGATAGTCCATATTGCACATCGTGATGAATCTGTAAGGTGAGATCGACCACGAGAGTAATGATTTATTTCTATTATTTCTGTATTTTATTTTTACTTTCCAAAGCAAAATCAAATTCGAGATAGATCTAGTATTGGCAAAAGTCAATAGTAAAAACTGAAATTGCAAAAACAATTCCCCAGCTTTTCCCCAAAAATTTTCGTTGTCCCCAAGATTTAGATGTCCCCAAAAATTCCCTTGGAGATCCAAAACTTGGGGACAAAATCCCCAATCTGCCAACACTGATTACAGTATTCTCCCTTAAATCTGCATGGCTTGGGACCAGAAGTTTTGTGAATATTAGAATTTTGTGGATTTCTGGTCATTGCTTTATTTTTTTAAACAATAATTTTAATGTTATCAATTATGCAATCAAAATTGTAATGAAAGCTTACAATATAATAAAACATTAAACCAAATAAGTAAGGTAGTAAACTAAAAATAATAATAGAATAACTAACTAGAAAATAATAATAAACTAATAGAGAAATAAGAAAATAATAATTAATAATAAGTAATAATAATAAATAAATAAGAAAATAATAATTAATAACTAAAAATAATAATTAGATAAATGAAATGATTAAAATATTAAAAACAAAGGTATAAATTATGTATAATTAAATATTCATCCTAATGATGAAATGCATTTATCCTAAATTACTCAATGAAACTTTCCTTATAAAGGTATCCTATTAATAGTGACATAAAAAAAGGAAATTTTATTTCAGGTTTAGCCAGGGTTGGCACGATTTAAACCAATTGGTTTTAACCATGATTTAAACCACGGTTTAAACCAAATGATTTTTTTCTCAAAAAAAAATTGGTTTTCTTTGGAAGAAATCTAATGACATTTTCTTTTTTTTAGCACTTTCCAAGAAAGTTGAAAAGTGCTTATGCATTCGGTTTGTCTGGCCGTCTGTCCTCGCTCTAACTCCCGTAAATATACTCGGATTGCTATGAAATTTTTATACGTTATTGAGGTTTACCCTAGCACGAACCCTATTGAAAATGAAGTATCTACCATGATTAGTTTATCTACAGAAAGAATCAAAAGTTTCCCATTACATTACGGCCTACGGGGAAAAATCGTTAATATACTCGGATTGCCATGAAATTTTAGGACGTTATTGACGTTTACCCTAGCACAAGTCTTACATGAAGTTTCTACCATGATTAGTTTATCTACAGGGCGAATCAAAAGTTTCCCATTACATTACGGCCTATGGGGAAAAATCGTTAATATACTCGGATTGCTATGAAATTTTAGGACGTTATTGAGGTTTACCCTAGCACGAACCCTACTGAAAATGAAGTATCTACCATGATTAGTTTATCTACAGAGAGAATCAAAAGTTTCCCATTACATTACGGCCTATGGGAAAAAATCGTTAATATACTCGGATTGCCATGCAATTTTAGGAAGTTATTGACGTTTACCTTAGCACAAGTCCTATCGAAAATGAAGTTTCTACCATGATTAGTTCTACAGGGCGAATCAAAAGTTTCCTATTACATTACGGCCTATCGGGAAAAATCGTTTCAAAGGAATTTTAAAGATGTTATACCTTGTCAAACATATTAAAATATGCATTCTATAAAATATAAGGTGAAAATGTAGCTATTATTCATTTACAGGGCCACACAAAAGAATGCCATTAGATAATGGTAAAAGGGGGAATTGTGTGTGACATATTTTAAATATATTAAGCTTTTTCATGTATAATAAAATTGGTATATGTCACTGAATCTTAATATAAATTATACGCTACTGTCTTGCATAATATGATGTACATAGCATTTACAGGGCCATACAAAAGATTTCAAATAGTATATTCTTTCCGAAGTACCGTATATGTGTCCAATGATGGCTGATGGGAGGATGAAATGCATTTTACTTATGATATTCGCGTTTATATTTCGCTAAATATATGCACATTATATGGTGTGTATAAATGTTATAGTTGATATACAGGGCTACCCAAAAGAGCTCACCAACGTTACTGAATATGAGCGTAAATTATTTAAACGTGGTTCTTAAATAAGTTATGCATTTTTTACGCTGAGCTGCATTCAATTTACTTAGAAATGTTTGCAGAATATAGATAAAGGGATATACAGGGTCACGCAAAGAATTCGGAAGATTAATTCGGCCTATGAATGATGATTTATGAGAATGTGATTTCAGTTGTTTTAAAAGTGTTTTAGTTTACAATAAATTTTAGCCTAATGCTGACGTGTAATAAAGGTACAATGTAAACTACAGGGCTGAACAAAAGTATTCAAGTATGTTTCCATCTACTAATAGTATAAATTGCTGAAAAAGGAATTTCAAGCTACTGAGTATTTTCTTGCTAAGCTAAATTTTCCCATTATATGAACTGACATATGAAATACAGGGCTGTTCTAATGTACTGGAAAGCATATTTGGGTATATTTGGCTGTACACTATTATTTCCCTAAATAAAAAAGTTTTGTTAAAGATTTCATTAGGTGTTGGAAAGTGCTTCATAATCTATGCTTAACGCAAGATTTTTCTTACTTGTTTCTTTATAATTTACGTATTTCAGATTATTGGATATAAATAATTTCTACTTTTAACATTTTATTTCAGTAATACGTATTATATATAGTGGGTTTAGGTCTTTTTTATGCATAGGATTAAACAATTGGTTTTTTCTATTAAAAAAAAGCAATTCGTTTTTTAGGAGAAATCTAATGACATTTTCTTTTTTTCTTTATAATTTAAGAGTTTCAGATTATTAGATATAAATAATTTCTATCGTTCTTTTAGAAGAAATCTAACATTTTCTTTCTTTCTTTAATTTACGAGTTTCAGATTATTGGATATAAATAATCTCTACCTTTAACTCTTTATTTCAGCAATAAGCATTAGATATATTGAGTTTACATCATTTTTTTATGCATAGGATTAAAATCAATACACATTGGAGAACATATCTATTGCTCTAAAGAAAAAACTTCAAACATGTGAATTGATCAAAGATATAATAGATTCAATATTTAGTATAAAATTTTTTTAAGAATGCAGATTATTTAATGCAATTAATAATGTAACACAATGATCTTTTAAGATTTTGCACAAGCCGTAAAAGAAATTTTTCTTTTGGGAGATTATCTTGAAGAATTAAAAGTAAAGACTGGTTGCATGTTATAGCATTTTAATAATAATTTTTCCCCTCTGCTATCTGCTCAATCTGACGACTAAAAATGTTAGCTTAAAATTGTCACTCAGAAAGAAAAAATCCTAAGAAGTATTTGTAATTTATTATTTGAATAATTGTGGAAAAGAATATTTATCAAACTACATCCAAATGTTTATTATTACATTAAATGTTACTAATAATTTATTAGTAATCAAAAGATTGTTTGTAAAGATTAACAGGGCATCAATGGTTCACTGTGTAGAACAGTTAAAACTTTCAACATAAGACTGTTTGTTAAAACTGCTTAAATTGAAAAATGATTTTTTTCAATTTTCAGTATAAATACACTACAATTATTAAATTTAAATTATTTTAAATGAAGTTACACTGCTTATAAACCAACAACGTATGTTTTATCATAAATATACATGTATATGTAATAAGAAAGGATGGTTAAAAAAAACCTAGTTTAAACCAAAAAAATCTGGTTTAAACCAAAAATACCTGGTTTAAACCAAAAAATCGTTTTTTTTTCAAAAAAAAAAAAAAACATGTTTTTTTTCAAACCTGGGTTTAGCCTGACTTAATATTCAAAAATGTTTGATTAATGCATAAATAAATTTGGCAAAAAGATTGTGATGACCAGTGATATCAGCAATCTCTGGAAATTTTTCAAAAATAAATTTATTCTTCCTCCATGAAAAAAAATATGAATTCAGTTATATTAACAAAAATTACAGACTAAAAAATATATGGAACTGATATAAAAACTAAAAAAGTCTAATTTTGTTCTTACATCTGAAATGAATGTTTCACTGTTTACATCTGTAAATTATATGCAGATTTGAGGAAGTCTACAGTATTACCATATTCTTTAGTATGTATAGTGCTACCGTGTTAGTTATGTGGTTTAGTGCTACCATATATTCAACTTTAACTTTTACATATAATTTGATAAATAATGTGTATTTGAAGTATTTAAAGCAATCGTCTTTGGGTTTGAAGTTTGAATGCAGATGGCAGGAAAAAAAATAATTTGAAGCAACATGTCTGCCAAAATTCT
>CAXHSM010001376.1:50042281-50143773 GCA_964019185.1 Maratus speculifer
TTTATGTATCTCTATTTTAATATTTTTTTAATTAATTGTAAGTCGTTTCTTGTGAGTCCCAATTCAACTCGTCACTACATGTCTGGTCTAAAAACGACAGCGCTGAATCAAAAATTTGTTTTGTGAGCTTCCTTCCAAATCAATTGCCATTCTCCTCCCTCTCCTCACCCTTTTTTCAGAAAAGATTCAAAGGAAAGTGATAGATTTACAATAAATGAAAATCCCCTATTGTTTACATTCAAGAGGATAACCACACACTTTTCTTACAACAGTGAAAGTAAAGCTTTTTTTATTCTGAATGTTTAGTATAAAAATGTTCTATTTTTCTTAATTTACTCAAATAAAAAGAAATTTCGTAATTTAATATAGAAAAATTTTGTTATAATTCAAAATGATCCTTCAGAAATAAATGATAAAATAAAACATAAATAAATTAAAAATTGTCTTTAAAATTTATTTATTTATTTATTTTGGAAATTTTCCAACAAGGGCAGTTAAAATTTATTTTCTCTAATTTATTTTCTCTAACATATTAAAATTTTGCAGAAATTATCTGAGAATCTTATTGCATTCTGGAATTTGACTAATTCATAAGCAAAATTTTTAAATGAAAGCAGAAATGTTCTAAATGTCTTCACATTAGCTTTTATTTATATATACTTTTTTAATGTTGCATATAAAGTTTCTTTATGCTATTGGCCCAAATTATGTTTTTAGAACAAAAAATGATTTGTAAAATAATTTAATAATTATTCAATAATGGTAAGTAATATCATTATTTCATAGCAGGGTCTTAGCTACAAATATTTTTTTGGCCGGGGGGGGGGGGATTAAAAATTTTCCCCATTTAAAACAAATTGCTCTATTTTTTCAATTAAAATTTTATGTGCAATATGTTTCTAATAATAATAATATGTAAAAAAAGAAATGTCTCAACGAAAATATTGAAACTAAAAACATAAAAACTGTAATTATCGATTCATTTAATGAATTTTTTTTTTATATTGTGTAAAAGTCATAATTGTATTTCATATGAAAATAGTCTCATGATATTTTGAGATTTTAGAGAAAGGAACAAAGTTTAAAAAAAGAATACATTAGAGACAGTGTGGATGGAATCGAGGGGAATTCAGATCTGGTAGATGTATGAAATTTTCGTAGTACAGAGAAACGCATTGTCAAAGTGAACCTGGCTGCTTTTTGTACATATTTTGAAAATTTAATTTCTTTACTATTACTGAATTAAGAAAGGCTTTCAGAAAAATAATAAATATATATATTTAACCATTATTTTATTAAAAAAAAAAAAAAAAGAAAAAGTGTCTCAAAAATCCAGAAATTTTCAACTCTAAACTAACATTTGGATCATTTTATATGAAAAAGACTGACTAGCTATTCATTTTTAAAAATTCAAAATTATATTAAGAGAGACCTTAAATAGCTTTTATTTTTGAATATGCAAAATTAGTATCTTTTTTTTTTTTTAATTCAAAACTAGTGTTTCTAGTTTCTTTTATCTCTTATTTAAACTGTACTGTTACTGAACTAAGCCTCATCATTAATTGACTGATTATGTGAGAATTTGTTATTTGTATTGATACATTTGTGTTTATGTATTTTATTCTTATTTTTTTAGCCAAGATAACCTCGTGATTTTTGACTTGTGACTGTTTCTTTAATGTGATCACTCATGAGCCCAGTAGCAGAAAAGTCTCAAAGCTTCTGTGACCGATACTTCTGGAGTAGAAAATAATCCGCAGGTAAATTATTTTACAATTGAAATGTTCATTAATCAATCAATTAACTGTGATGAGTGATGTAAAATTCCCACGCATTTATAAGTCGAGACAAATGCCAAGGCAAAATGTCCAAAATCCAAAAAAATACCTGGGCATTAATGCATTTCTGAGAAATATTGAAGTAATTGCTCAAAAATTCTTACTGGTCAAATCTTATATACAATTAATCAAATGTGATGCATGATCTTTATTTAACCAGTATTCTAGTCTTATGGACAAGATTTGTTTTGTACAAAAAATAACTGTTGGTCCAACTTTTTTCTGAAACATCACTATGGTACAAATGTATCATTTGACAATGAACACTAATGCATTTAACCTATACGTATTATTTTTATTTCTGTATTAAGTAGGCTAAGGCTAAACTATACCAAGCTGAACCATTTAATAAATTGTTTAAGTTATTAGATTTCATTTTTCTTTTAAAAAAGAAGTATTGTGTACATTTATAAATGACAAAATAAATTATTAAAAAATGGCTTCTAATTTAATTTTGCATATATTGTTTATTAGTAATTAGATTTCACTTTTTATTTAAAAAAATATTGTATATATTTATAAATAACAAAATAAAGTGAAAGAACTGGACTTTTATGCCATGAAATGTTACAAATAAACTGGAAAATGAAAATAACTAGATTACAAAATGGTGTACCAAATTGTTGCAAAGTTTAAAAACTACTCAAAGAAATAAAGTTAATTAAGAAAATTAAGGTTTCGATCTTCATCAGGAAAACGCTGTTATATTGCTTTCAAACAGAATTTGCTAGATTCTATTTCAGAAACCTTTTTAGTTCCATTGACTGTAAATCTATAAAATGGAACTGGATTCAATCAGTAAAATTCATCAGAATAGTCAAATTCCCACTGAATGAATCTCTCCCACCAGAATGTACCACTTTAATGTAACTCCGTGTTTAATTATTTCTCACGCATGGTTTCAACTACAAGTCGAATTATGTTGTATCTCATGATTTTGTGTTATTTGTATTACTGATGAGGAACTTTGAATAAGTTCTAAATGTTTAATGTCTTATTTTTAAAATAATTGTTATGCGTTTCTAACTATTAAATTAAATATTCTATCTTTTTTTTAATTGTTTTTAACAAATTATCAGGTGTTGTACAACGATTATAATTAAAACAATGTATTGGAATTTGTGAAGGCAGAAAAAATGCAACTGGTTCTGCGAACTTGTTTACTATTTTATGCATTTTTTTTACACAAAGAATTATTTTTCTTATTACATGACTTATTATACTATATAACAAATTAAGAACTAATTAGAAAGGTACTTATTATTAAATTAAAAGTATTAAATACCATTTTAATAATTGAAATGTGCTGTAAAGATTTTATATTTTTGGTTTGTATTAAAAAATGTTAAGTAATTTGGATTTTTTTTTTTTTTTTTTTTTTTGTTTCTGGTAATGTGTTAATTGACAATAAGGTTACATTTGAATCGATGTTTATAATTTTCCTTCCAGGGAGGAAGATACTGGAGCTTGATATTGTGGCACAGTCATTATCAACCTACAATCTTTATTAGGTCATATATATACATCTGGCACTAGACTATTTGAGTCTTATCATAAATTGCTTCATAACCATCCCAAACATTCCTGTTGGTAGGGAGGTATGGGACACATTTTTAAACTTACAATTTATTTAATTTAAAATTGCTCCTGCAAATTATGTCTTTATATTGTTCAAGGACATCAGATAAGTGTTTCATTTTATTTCTATAATACGATTTAAAAAAATATATTAATGTCTAAGATACAATAGAAAAAATCATTCGTATAGTTATATTTTATTTTGTTGCATGAATAACTGCTAAAATATGTCTAAAGTCTTAGAATTTCGTTCTACTTTATATGTGGGAAAATTTTTCTATTTTTTCCTTGTTTCCCTCTTTCATGAGTGTAATAGTGGGAGCGATGGATATCAATACAATATCAAGTGCCAGACCTCCACCCCCTTCCACCTGTAGTTGATAATGTTGTGTATGTAAGGGACAACCCCGTTCGTGTTACTTTACGAATGTAAACAATGAAATAAACAATTAAGAAAATTTACAAATTTGTGATTAAAAATAATTTTTTAAACAAATAGTAAAAAAGTTAAAAAAATAGCAAAACATATATTTTTTAAAAATATATAATTCTTTTATTTTATTAACAGTAAAAAACAAACTGTATTACGGAATATATGTAATTATTTTCATTTAAATGCACATTTATATAAGTTTTTTTCTTATAAAATAACATTTAAAAGGAATTTTTTGAGATATCATATTGAACTAATTTCTAAATTTCATATTTATCTTTTCATATTAAACTTTTTATAGCATTAAAATATTGTCTAATAAAAAAATGACGTATAATTCATAACATTCTATGATCCAAAATATTCCATAATCCGCACAACCTTTGGCCCCAGCTTGTGCAGGTTATAGAACTTTGACTGTATTTAAAATATCTCCTCAGGAATTAAATTTCTTAACTTCTATTTTTCGCATACACTTCTTAAAAGATATCTCAGTTTTTCTTAGTTCTCAAAATACCTTTAAAGTGTAGATTTAATTTTATGTGAAATGTTACAATCTTACTGAGAGTTCTCACGCTTTTAACACATAAACTGTTAAATTAAGCATAGATTATAGGCATATTTTGAAAACTAAGAATAAAAGAAGAAGAGAACTTCGAAACTAGAAGTTAAAAATATGAATTTCAATAGATGTTTTAAATGTATGAATGCTTCAAATATCCATAGATTTCACTTTATGAGGGTCTTCACTTCACTTTACATAGTATGCTTTAATACACTTTAATGCACTTTACATAAGCTGTGCAACCACTCCCTTCCCAGAGAAATGAAAATTGTCAAATCAGCTACATGATTGACATTTAAAATTTTGTGCAATATTAATTAAAAAATGTCTTGTTTATTATTTTTCTATCTGTTTTTAGATTCAATGGCAGATAAAACTCTTTTTGCTGAAGTTCAGTATATCATTTCCTAAATTGAAAATGACAAAAGTTTCTTCATGCTGAAACTTTGAAGAAGTTTCTATCATTATACGAAAAAAAATTAACTTAACAAAATGTCATCAATTACTGAAGAAAATTCTTCTGCCAGTGGCCAGCAGTTTGTTCCTCGAAATGGGCATAAAGAAAAACATTCTTCCACCGATAGAGGAGAGAAAGTTTTTATTTGTGATATATGTTTAAAAGTATTTTCTAACAATGGTAATTTAAGAAGACATCTCTTGATACATACAGGGGAAAAACCTTTCATTTGTGAAGAATGTTGCAAAAGATTTTCTGATAATAGTAATCTAAGAACCCATCTCTTGATACATACAGGTGAAAAACCTTTCATTTGTGAAGTATGTTCCAAACGATTTTCTCAGAAAAGTGTTCTAAGATCCCATCTCTTGACTCATACTGGGGAGAAACCTTTAATTTGTGACAGATGTTCCAAACGATTTTCTAATAAAAAAGGTCTAAGAAGGCATCGCTTGATTCATACAGGTGAAAAACCTTTCATTTGTGAAGAATGTTCCAAACGATTTTCTTGGAAAAGTATTCTAAGATCCCATCTTTTGACTCACACTGGGGAGAAACCTTTCATTTGTGAAGTATGTTCAAAAAGATTTTCTAATAATGCTAATCTAAAGATCCATGTCTTGACTCATAAAGGTGAAAAATCCTTTATTTGTGAAGTATGTTCCAGAAGATTTTCTCAGAAGAGCAATCTAAAAATCCATCTTTTGACGCATACAGGAGAAAAACCATTTGTTTGTGAAATGTGTTCCAAAGGATTTTCTACAAATAGTCATCTTAGAACTCATCTCTTGACACATACTGGTGAAAAACCTTTTGTTTGTGAAACATGTTTCAAGGGATTTTCTCAGGATAGTAATTTAAGAAGACATCTCTTGTCACATACTGGAGAGAAACCTTTTGCTTGTGAAGTATGTTCCAAAGCTTTTTCTGATAGGAGTACTCTAAGAAGACATCATTTATCTCATACCAAAAAGACACCTGCTTAAAATCTCCCATCTTTTTATTCTCAAAATTGAGTATGAACCCTATATCTGTCGGTATTATACATTCTCTTGTGTTTTATCATGTAGTATTGAAATAAAAATGTACACTTTTTTTCTAAATCTTCAAAAAGTCTTCCATGGTGTATTGTGTTTTTGATAATAAGCAAATAACTCATCACTTTTCCACCACGTTACGATAAACTTTTATCATAAAGATTTATTATAGTTACTTTTGCTTTTTTTAAATTTAACTTTAACCCTTTAAGACTTGATAAGTTTTGGTAGAAATTAAAAGTTTGCCTCCATAATTTGTGTATCAGTCTTAATTAAATTTCAGCTAAATAGATAGCATATAAAATACAGGCATGTACAAAAAGATTCAAGTCAAAAAGATTTATGTATGCTTCAGTCTATTGACATAAATTGTCGAAAGTGAAATGTCAACTTAATATGTGTCTTTAACACTTTTCTTGAGAGTATTTATGGTTTCGATTGGTCTGTCTGAACATTACATAAACATAGTTGAATTATTTTTCAATAGAACAGGATACTTGCGGGTCATGAAGAAATTGATAAATAGGAAAAAATCAGGGAATTTGAAAATATAGGCTGGGAACTTTTTAAATATTTGAAGCGATCAGGTAATTTTTGATGTACTACTCTTCATTGCCATAAATGAAAAAGATTTGAATTAAGTATTCATCTAATCTAAAATTTAAAAAAAAATTGATGTTTACATATAAAAAAAAAGTTAGAAAGCAGAAATTCATACAGCACATACTTTTATTAGCATTTGCCTAGATTAAAATTGCCTATTGTGGAGGGTTTACAAAAATATATAAGCCGAATATTTATTGAGAAAAGTCAGGGAAAAGTTTGGGAAGGTTTTTATCAGAATTGTGTAGGAACCCTACTGAAATATGTTATGGAGGTTAACTATATCGGTATAAAAAATAACATATGTAGCCCTTCATGGTTCATTTAAATAGTCACTCATAAACTATTCCATTACATAAAGTTCTATGATGAAATTTCGTTATTCTATAAATACACAGCACCCATAGTCATCATCTGGTCTGTCCATCTGTCCACACATACTAGCGCAAGAGCTATCCAGCTGAAAGGTTTGAAACTTAACATAAATAATCATATCAGAATTTCGTTTATTTATTTGAAATTTTAAGAAAATTTTGTCAAAATTTAAAAATATATTCATAAAAGTCTTCTTCATTCTATTTAATCCTTTCGTACATATTTAATTCAATGATATCCAATGATGGATCATGATTCTAAGTTGCCATGATGATTGCATCGTATTTAAGATGGAGTCGTATTATTTTTGTATCACTGAATTTAATATATATAATCTTAATAATTTTTGATTCGTGCATTTTTGCATGAGAATGCAACAGCTGTTGCACCAATTTCTGATGATTTCTAAAATTAGTTATACTGTAGAAGTCCTCTAATCCATAAAAATTTGTTACAAGAATTGTGCAAATGAGAGGATTTTTTGTAGATTACACGTCACGTCTATTTAATCTTTGTTTACATTTAAAAAAATCATATATTGAAAAAATTTAGATTGTTAATTCTTTCAAATAAATAAATTACACATTTTAATGTATAAATAAAGTAAAAACTATTTTTGAAATGATAAAAATTTATTGATTTTTAAACACAGCATCAATGGTCGATTATTTTAGGACTTTTCGTTTATATTGTTGGATTTTATTTTGAACCCTATAAAAATTATTGTTGAGTTATAAAGGTTTGTGAGCTTTTTGTACTACTTGATTATCCTGTTGACCGGTTTCATCAAATTATACAAATTGACATAATTTTTATTTTAAATGATGAAAGATCAAATAGATTAATAAAGCTTTAAGGCGTAACACTGGTCACAGAAAAAGACCCGGATGATAATGTAAAGTCTGGAAGCGTTCTTTTCAAATATCTCGCACAAATTTTAATATTTTTACAGGATTTTTTTGCACATGTTAGCTGAGGACGATCCGCAATCGGTCTAGTTTTTACTTTTTCAGTTTTGGTTTCACATTTCTTTTAAAAAATTACTTTAACTTTCAAAACCGTTTTTGAAATTGAAACTATCGTAATATAAAAAATATATAAGCAAAATCGAAAAAGTAAAAACTAGACCGGTTGTAGATTGACCTCATCTATCCTATGCAAAAAAAAATGATGTAAAAATATTAAAATTCGAGCATCATATTTGAAAAGAACGTTTCCATAGATTTTACATTTATCATCTGAGTCTTTTTCAGTGATTATTGTGGGGCCTTAATAAAAATACAAATTAAAAGTCATTTGATAATGTAACAGACATGTATAACGTGTTCAATGTCAGTGAATGTGAGATTTTTGATCTTTCATTATTCGCAGTTAATCTTATAATTTAGCGATAGTTTTTTGGTTGATGGGATAATCTGGTACTACCCAGAATTTTTGTAGAAGAAGAATTGTCGTTAATGTCAGATATTATCGCAGTGTACCATTGAAGGTTCCAATGGATACAGCTAAATGATTTGCATACATTTATTCACACATAACCTATTGTAGTTAGGTTACACATGCAGACACAATACAGCCAGGTCCGGTGGGAGAGTGGGGGAAAGAGAAACATCCCAGGGGCCTAGTTTCAGAAAGAACAAATATAAGTAAGAGATTTTATACCATTTCAAATCCGAAATTGCGCAGTTTTTTTCCTTTATAATCTAAAAAAATGTTTAAAAAAAAGTAGCTAAAAGATTTTCAACAAAATCACAGGGACCCCCCCCCCCCCCCCCCCCACTGAGAAGACTGAAAGCTATGAAATATTGTAATACTGCATCTCTTTTCGGGATAATAAAAATATCGGTGATTTCACGAGCTGAAAATTTCTCGAATTTCAAATGAACAGAACCGAACGTTGAAAAATCTCAAAAACACATTTAGCGATGTTGGAGCGAAACATGTGATAATTTTGAATTGCTTCACAGAAGCTGGTATAAATATTGTAAATGAAGGAGCTTCATTCCATTAGTTTTATCAATAAATACATGCATAGTATTCACCAAATTTTTGTACTTATTTCTTATTTAACACGGTGACTGACACTGATCTTTTTATCTAAGCCACATTCGGCACCCATGACTGACAGAATAAAATGTAAATTATAAAAACACATTTTTTAAAATAATTATTAAAGAAATATAATCCTGTAATAAACAAAGGTTAAGTAAATTTCAAGTAATTTTTCAGTAATTACTTAAGACAATACATGTATTTTTAGTTTTACATCATATTTTAGTCAATAAGTCACCGGTGATCGACGCAGCCTGAACGGAATGTTCAGTGTCAGTCACCGGTGGTCAACGTGTTAAGTAACTGTAATCCTTTAATTTCGGATAAGTGAAAACTTTCGGATTTTTTTATTATTTCAGGTAAAAATAAACGAATAAATATTTTGCGAGGCTTGAATTTTCGCGATTACGATGGGCTCGCGAAAATATATGCCTCTATACTCCAGGAGCCGACAGCACAAAACCCTTTGTGATCAAGCACAAGAAAAACCCCTTTAATTTTTTGGAATAATAATAACAGGGAATCTATTGATCCATGTCTACCGGAAGTGAAGTGGTGCATAAGCCAAAAACTAATACCATTAGCGGTTGACTCGTAGTTCTGTTCTCGTAGTCTTTCAACTCCATGTTATACATGAACTCTAACAGTAAAAGTTAACTTTATTAGGATGAGCGAAGCGAATCCTCTACTAGGCCACTCAAATGACATTTTGTCGTACACTTTACAAAAAAACTATAAAGTATTTTGACTTGAAATTAAATACAAATATAAATTATGATCTGTAGATTTGCAGAATATTATTTTTTTTTACAGAAATATTAAAAAAAAATTATTACTTTAATTAATTTATTTTACATGTTTTTCCATTACGAACGCATTTTTTCAAATAAAAAGTGAAACACGTACGTTTTCAAAAGAAAAAACTTAAATCATGGGGTCAGTAATTATAGCTAGAATCATCGTTAAATAAATAAATAAATAAATAAAATATATTTTCATTATTCTGACAAAATATTTCAAAAACTGCTTTCAGATTTTCAAACTATGCTCATTCCTTTTAACTATGTATAGTTTCATGATTTCTTTTATAAAATTTATAAAATACTTTTTTTTTGGAAAAAAAGTATAGCATATTTTTAATGAATTAAAATTTGTGAAAATTCTCTTATTAACATTCAATTATAAAAGTATTTTTCTGTGTTAAAAATTCAAATACACAATTTATTCTGATTTTGTGAAATCATTTAAGCAGACGATATTTATGAATTTTAAAAGAATTACATTATGTTTTTGAGAAGTGGCAATAAAAGAATTGTAAACAAATAAAATTAATTAATATTTTGTATAATTCTACTTCGAAAATATTTTTTTATACCAGTCTTATGTTATAAATAAACAATGTGAGTAAATTCTTAGTAATTTGGTTGAAATACATTTTAAAATTAAAATGCGCCGAAACATAAAATTACATTTTTGCTTAATAAAGATGCAAAAGTAATTTAAAAAATATATTATTACTTTCAAATATTTATCTTATAGCATAATACTTCGCGAATCCAAACAAAGCATGGCTTTTGCTAGTTCTACTTTTAACTGTAGTGTGAGTTATATTGATGAACTTTCAACTCCATGTTAAACATTAACGCTATTCTATTTTTTACAACTCAACTCAATGTATGAAACTGAATTCTGACATGTAACTGTAACGACATTCTGTTTTGCCACTCACCTCTCTGTTGGTTAGAAATGTAGAGATCCTGCAGAGTCATCCATTTGAAATAATTTAATATAAATAGTGGACGCATTCGTAAACTCCAAACTAAACGCACTGGTTTCCGTGCCAAAATTTAAATCAGTGAGGATGGTTATGGTTCGGTGGAACTAGTTTTTAACGAGTTTACGAACGCGTTTAGTGCTGCACTAAAATCCAACTTGTTTGTAAACAATAGTCAGCGCCCTCTATATTATTTGATAGGCATGTTTTTAAAATTACCGCTTGTTTTGTTTCATCAGTAAGACATATGTTATAACTTTTTCTCCACCTTTTCAGACCTAAGTGATTGAAACTTTTGTTTTTTTACAATGGAGCCTAGAAAACGAGCAATTTCTTCTTCGTTAGCGCTGGCGAAAGAAATAATGTTTGATGAAATTGATGATGAAGAAGAATTAATGTGTGCTTACAGAACAAATAAAAAGAAAAACACTAGAAATTGTATAAAAATTTTTGTAGAAGTCGCTGTTTCAAATTACTCTCTGGATGAATTTAAAAAACAATTTCGTTTGAAACGAGGAACATTTGAAGTCTTTTTTGGGTATTTTGGAAAGAGATTGGTTAATGAAACTGGTAGTCCACCTGTTGATGGAAAAAAAAAACTGTTGAGCATTACATGGTTTCTAAGTAAACAAGAAACCTTCAGGTAAATATATGTTTTAAAAATTCAATAAATAGTTAATAAGATTTAAATAAGCTTGTTTTTATATGTTAATTATATGATGTGTACACGACAAGCCAATTTACTGTTTTTCAATAGAATTTTTCACTTATGCCATTAACAATAAGATTTATAAAACAAAATTCACTGTCCTCAGAAACTTTTACAGTGTGATTGTGTTAGTAATGGACACGTTTATCAAGTTTCATTAGACAATTATTTTTCAAGTTATGTAGCTTATAAAACTGTACTGTTATTACATTTCAGTTTTAAATGTATTTTCGTTCTTTCCCTTTTTAAATTGTACTTCATAAAATCCTTGAAGTTAACATTACTATTCTATTCCAGCAGGGTTGTTACAGCTTAAACCAATTGTTTTTTAGAATAAATCTGATATAATATTTTCTCATTTTTTTTTTTATTTTAAGTGTTTCAAATTATTGGATGTAGGTAATTTTTAACAGTCTTATCTCAGCAGTCACCGGTGAATCTAGTCTATGTCATGTTAGTCTGCATGTAGAATGCAAATTTCATGCGTTGATGAACATATCTGAAACTCTAAAACAACATTTAAATTATGTAAAATTATCAAAGATAAAATAGTTTGAAAATACACAATATTTTTAAAAAAATGTTTTTATTTGAGAAATGCAGATTTACAGTTAATAGCATAAAATGACCTTTAAGATTTCAGTCAAGATGTAAAAGAAAATTTTCTTGGTTGGGTCGATTATCTTTTAAGAATAGAAAAGAAACTCAAGATATGAAGTCAAATAAAAAGGCATTAAAAACTGGGTGATAGCGAAGCACCTGCTTATATTTAATTTAAATATGAAATAAGATATATACTTAAATATTCTGTTGCATAACCGAAACCACTTGTGGGATCAGCCAAGAAAATTGGGGATGGAGGGGAGATCGAGACAAGGTTTGCTTGAGACATGATAGAAAAAAAAGTAGTATTCACCCAGAGATTGCTGCCATTTTTTGCCGATTTTTAATTTCTCAATTAGAATTCATTCATTTATTTTTGTTGTTGTTTATTTTTAAATGTGTAACCTATGAAACAGTTTTGATTGCAGTTTCAGAATATATCATCATCATCAACAACAGCAACAACCGTTTTCGATATACTGCTGGATGTAGGTCTCCCCCAGATTTTTCCAATGTTTTCTGTCTAGTGCTTTCGTCATCCAATTCACACCAGCCACTTTTCTAATTTCGTCACTCCATCTTACTTGTGGTCGTCTTCTTGGTCATTTTACATCTCTGGGATACCACTGTAGTATATTTGTGCTCCATCTATTGTCTTGTCTTCTTGCAATGTGCCCAGCCCATTTAAATTTTAGCAGTTTGATCCTTTCAAGGATGTCCAAAACTTTTGTCTGATTTCTTATCCAGGTTATCCTCTTTCTTTCTCTTCTAGTTATGCCTAGCATTCATCTTTCCATACTTCTCTGTGTTGTTTGTAGTCTTTGTATCATCCGTTTTGTTAGTGTCCATGTTTCTGCTCCGTAAGTTAATGCAGGTAAAACACATTGATTAAACACTTTTCTTTTCAAGCAAAGAGGCATATTACTCTTCAGAATAACATTGTTCTTCCCAAAAGCACTCCACCCATTTCTTATTCTTCTATTGATTTCATTCATGATACTATTATCCGATGATATTTCCTGTCCTAGGTACACATAGCTTTGCACTTCTTTAATCTCAATGTTCTTGTAGACAATTTTCTCTTTTGATGTAAATGAATTAAACATGACCTTAGTCTTTTCTAAATTTATTTTTAATCCCACATTGATGCTAGCTTCTGCAAGATTATTTAGCATAATTTCCAATTCTTCAGGATTGTTACTGAAAATTACAATGTCGTCAGCGAACCGGAGATGACTTAAATATTCCCCATTTATTCTAATCCCTTTGTTTTCCCAATCAGGCTTCTTGAAGATATTTTCTAAGACAGCATTAAAAAGCTTAGGTGAAATAGTGTCTCTTTGTCTTACTGCTCTTCCGAGCTTGATCTTCACTTTTCCTTTATCTAAACGGATGGTTGCTGTTGCTTTCTTGTAAATCTTCATTATGATATTGATGTAAGGTTTGTCTATACCGATGTCCTCCAAAGATTCTACCACTGCTGATGTGTAGACGGAATCAAATGCTTTTTCATAATCAATAAAGGCAAGGCAGAGAGGTAAATTATATTCTTTATGCTTTTCTATGAGTTCCCTTACTGTTTGGATATGATCCATTGTGCTGAATCCACTTCGAAACCCTGCTTGTTCACTTGGTTGAGCTGAGTCCAGAGCTGATTCAAGTCTTGAGGTTAAAACTTTGGTAAAAATTTTATAAATCACTGACAGTAGGCTGATTGGACGGTAATTTTTAATGTTTTCCTTCTCTCCTTTCTTGTAAAGTAGCACCATCACAGCATTAATCCAATCTTCTGGTACATCTGACTTCTTAAGACATTTGGAAAACAGTAAGGATAGCCTTTTTGCAAATTCCTCTCCTGCTTCTTTGATAAAGTCAAATGTAATTCCATCCTTTCCAGGGCATTTATCTTTTTTCATAAATCTAATAGCTTGTAAAACTTCATCTGTCATCACTGGGATTATCTCTTCAGTTTCAGTTAAGATTTCTTGTTGATCGTGTACGTTGATTTCCCCCTGATCTTCACATTTATGTAGATCATTATAGAATTTCTCAACAATGTGTACTATTTCGTTGCTGATTTTGGTGATTGTTCCATCTGCTCTCTTCAGTGCAAAAATACCTTTTCTTTTAACACATAACTTGCGCTTAGCTGATTTTAAACTTTTGTTATCTTCCAGAACTTTTTTAACAAGATCACAGTTATATTTTCTAATATCTTCTATAGTGCATTTTCTTATTGTTTTACATAATTCAGCATATTGAACTCTTGATTTAGGATCATTTTTCTTTATTTTAAATTCTGTGCGTTTTTCCATCAATCTTCTTGTTTCTTCTGTTATTTTCTTTGTCTGTTTTATTTGTGCATCACCGGCTATTTTCTTTGCAATTTCTTGTAGAGTATTGGTTAGCTTCTTGTTCACTGTTGTAACATCTTGCTCTTCTTCTAAAGTTGATTGAAGTACTTGGAAACGGTTTTGAAGTTCCAAATGAAATTCTTCTTTATGTTTCTGGAGGTTTATAATATCGATTGATTTCTTTGAGTGTAACAAAATCTCATTCTTTCCACTTTAGTATTTAACAGCAGTTTGCATCTAACCAATCTGTGGTCGCTTCCTGTATTGAAGTTATTGAGAACGCTGCAATCTTGAATAAGATACTGTTTGTTGATCAAGATGTAGTCGATTATAACTTGTTGAGCATTTGCACAGCGCCATGTCCATTTTCCTTGTGGCTTTTTCTTGAAAAATGAATTCATGATATACATCTGTTCACATTCTGCAAACTCAATCAATCTGTTTAATCTTTCATCTCGCATACCATATCCATGATTTCCTACAGATAATTCACCTTTCTTTTTCTCTCCAATTCTAGCATTCCAGTCTCCCATTATTAATTTGATGTAGCAATTTCCCTTTTGATGCATTAAAGCTACTTCTTCATAGAAATCTTCAATTTCTTCATCATAATAACTTATTGTTGGTGCATAAACTTGGGTAATTTGCAGCTTGTATCTTTTGCGCACTTGTATTACTAATCTTGCAACTCTATCTGACGCACTATCATATTCTACAATGTGATTCTTCCACTTTTTATGAATCAGAAATCCTACACCACTTGTTCTTCCATCTTCTGGGCCTCTGTAGTATAAAACATGTCCGCTGGCAAGATCAATCTTTTCTTCTCCTTTTCTTCTTACTTCACATGATCCTAAAATGTCCCAGTTAATCCGATCTGACTCTTCTTCAAGTTCCTGTAAATGGTTTTCAGAAGATAGGGATCGTCCATTATACGTAGCTAAGGTCATTAACTTATGGCAGCCAAGCCGGTCCCGGTGATTCTTAGCATCCCCTGTCTTCATGTCTATCTGATCACTGCCGTAACCAGGAACATGTAGAGTACCGGGAACTGAGGGCCGTGATTTGTTTTGTGAATTCATGGTAAAATAAGGGGGGGGGTGATGTGGCCAAATCCCCTTGCACTAGGCAAGAGTACTAACAGGCTGTACCGATGGAAGGTGCGGATTGGACATTAAGTCTCTGCTCCCAGTTGATTCCTTTAAGTTCTCGTAGAAGGCAATTAAAGGGTCTTCTCCTGGTTGATAAGCAGAAGCTATTAAACAGCCCTTTCAGAATATATATATATATATATATATATTTAAATGAATATTTACTTTATTTAACGGATTTAAAATTTATGTATTTGCCGTTTGTTAATTATGAATTCCTCTTATCCCTTCCCCAATTTTTTTTCTTACAAACAATGTCTGGAGAGGTAGGTATTTTGTGTATTTTACTGTCACCTTTTTTTTTCTTCTTTTTTTAACCTGGCAGTTTCAGACGAGAAGTGTCAAATAGCAAGACACAATACTTCTTGAAGTATTTAAAGACTTTACTGTTAAATTCAAATCATTCCAAGAATTTTTTTAAAAATTCTTTATTAAGATTTTTTTAAAATGCAGATTGGATATAAGAATCATGAATGGGTTATAAAATGTGCGAATAAAGAATAAAGTTTAGAGTTACGCATTTCGAATTTATAAACATGAATGACCGAATTTTAATTAAACCGAATAAGATAAATTGAATATTAAAACGGTTTGAAGGTACTTACCCATCTCCCAATAAAGAACATGAAAACTGGAAGGAAAATTTGTCTTGAGATATTTATAAAAAATCACATTTATTTCGAATATCATCACAAGGCAGAAGACTTCTTTTCATTAACAAAATTCAGAATCTTAGGCTGTGCACATTCAGCGCAGAATACAGAATAAAGGTTTAAACAGCCTTACTCACACATAACAAAACAGAATCTTTTTCATCGAACAAAGAATAGAGTTAGTTCTTTCGAGAAGTCATTTCGTTCATTTAATTTCAATATCTTTATATAGACTATCATATCGAATCACTTTGTTAATATAATTACGCATCTACTGATGCTAGAATGTTTCTTCGAATCGACTGGTATAGAATAAACAACAGAATTATGCCTCTTGGTAGAATAGAATGATTTCGTCATCAGAAACACGGATCCATCTGATGCCAAAAAACATTTTTTCGAATAAGAAACTTTACTCGGCAAACGAAAATAAAATCACTCTTGTCAATGCAATTAGCAGTTGCCATGGAGATCGAACGCCATTGAGTCTAGGCTTTTTTTTCGTTCACAGTTTATTTAATGCATTTAATATTTAATAATATATTAGGATGACCTTTTAAATTTTGCTCAAACTGTAAAAGATTTTTTTTGATTTGGGAAGTTATTTTAAAAATTAAAATGAAAATATGAATCTCTATAAATAAAAGGAATTCTGAGGATAATTAATTGGATAATTAATTAATTAATTGAGGCACAGATAGGCTCTCATCCTCTATTCCTTTTATTTATAGAGATTTTACACAGCTTAGGTAAACGCAGAAGAAATATAAAACAGATAATGTATTTATCACAAAAAATCGTCTGCTAAGAAAATCTTTTTTCATTTTGAACTCTATAAATAAAAGGAATAAAGCAGAAGAAATATAAAACAGATAATGTATTTATCACAAAAAATCGTCTGCTAAGAAAATCTTTTTTCATTTTGAACTTCTATAAATAAAAGGACAGATAGGCTCTCAAACAGTGAATCGTCGAATATAATTGAAGAACAAATGGAAGAACAAATGGAAGAACAAATGGAAGAACAAATGGAAGAACAAATGGAAGAACAGATGGAAGAACAGAAAGAAGAACAGATGGAAGAACAAATGGAAGACCTCTTCATTAACAATAAAAAAAGATATGCAAACGAAACCCCAGAACACCGAGAAGAAAGACTGGCGAAGAAAAGAGAGCAGAATAGAAAAAGAAGAGAAAATGAGACTGAAGAAAAGAGAAGAGAAAGATTAAGTAAGCAAAGATTAATAAATCGAAAGATTCTCATCGATGAGACTGAAGAAAAGAGAAGAGAAAGATTAAGTAAGCAAAGATTAATAAATCGAAAGATTCTCAGCGAAGAATCAGAAGAAAAGCGTCGAGAGCGATTGTCCAGAAATGATGAGTATAAGAAAAGAAAATTATATGAAGAGAACGAAGAACAGAGACTTCACAGATTGAATGAAAAGAAATGTTATGATTACAACAGAAAATACATCGTCGTTGGATCTTGTTACAACAGAGCCTTCTTGCTATTTTTTGATGAACCCGGGCAACGCCGGGCAGAACAGCTAGTTCAAATAAGAAAATATTTAGAGTTTGGGTACTTCTTATAGCATTTTAATAGTAACAATCTTCTTATTTTCCCCCTGTTATCTGCTGAATCTAATGGCCAGAAATGTTGATTCAAAATTGTCACACAAAAAAAAATCCCGAGAAGTATTTGAAATTTATTGTTTGAATAACTGTGAAAGAGAATATTACATTTATAAAAACCACATCCAAGTGTTTATTATTAGTAATCAAAAGATTGTTTATAAAGATTTTCAGAGTATCAATGCTTCATTGTGTAGAGCAGTTTATTATCTGAACATAAGACAGTTTGCTAATACTGTTTAAATTAAAATACAATTTTTTAAAATTTTCTATATAAATTCACTCATTATTTAATTTAATTATTTTAAAGTGAAGTTACACTACTTATAATCAAGCAGTGTCTATTTTTATCAATAAAAATGCATGTATATGTAATAAGAAAGCATGTTTAAAAAAAACCCCTGTTTAACCCCTTAATTGGTTTGCCCGAAGGGCGTTCGGGCAAAACGAATTTGCTTATTTCATCGTTTAAAAATTTTTGACACCACTATTATTTTTAAGAAAATTTTCATGCTATTGAAAGACAGAAATGTTTAGACTAAATTTTACGAATATTTTATTTAAATAATAGTGGTGTGAGTCCGCTATTTTCACTTTATTGAACGGAAAAGAATTAACCAATTAAGCGGTTGAACAAAGAAAAAAAACTGTTTTATCTCTAATGGGGCACTAATGGGTTAAAAGTTATACAACCAAGTATACATAAAAAGCCACATCACAAAAATGAACAAAAATTTCAATTTCATATATGCTTGCAATTTAATGAATACTAAAACTATATTGCTATATCGTTAAACAAATGCAATGCTATATTAATAGCTGTTTTTTCTTTTTTGTACTGAATTTACTTAAATATTCATGTTTTTTATTGTTGAAACCAACTTAAACCTATATCTTGTCAAAAACTAGTTTTTCATGACTAAAATCCAACCCTGATAAAAGTAACCGTAAATAATGTTCGTCTTTAACGCTAACTAGTGTACTTTTTATATTGTCATATAAATATTTCTATATATATATATATGTACTTACATTTTTTAGCTCTATTGCAGAGAGGTTTGATTTGTCCACGTCAATGCTCTATGATACATTGCAGAAAATTTGTAAAATACTTACATGTATGGCTTCCAAATTCAGACCTGCAAGAGACTGAAAATAATTTCCGATGCATTTATGGATTTCCTGGTGGTGTAGGAGCAATTGATGATTGCCATATATCTATCAAAGCCCCTAGTCAGAATCCAGAAAGATATTTTAAAAGAAAAAAATCCTATTCATTGAAAGAGACTTGATTTTCACAGATTTCTTTTGCCTGTTTCCAGGTTCAGTGCATGATACGCGAATCTTTGCAAAATATGATAGTCCAAGAGTCGACTGCACAAAATCCTAAGCCATCGATCACAAGAAACACGCCTTTATTTTATGGAAGAGTAGTAGTAAGAGAATCTAATGATTCATGTCTACCGGAAGGGAAGTGGTGCATAAGCCGAAAAAGAATACCACTAGTGGTTCACTCATACGTTTAACATTGTGTTTGCCGTACAATTAAAAGTATAAAAACTTGAAAAATTGGGTGCAGGAAAACATAACGCTAAGTCTACAAGTCAACTACTAGTGGTATTCATTTTTGGCTAATGCACCTCTTCCCTTCCGTCTGACATGGATGATTAGATTCCTCCTGTAGTACTACTCTTCCATTAAATAAAGAAATTTTTCATGTACTGGATGACTTGGGGTTTTGCGCGTTCAGCTCTTGAACTATGCTATACTGGCATGGTGTAATAGAAGACGCTACTTTCCTGATCATTGCCTTCTAATAGGGGATGCTGCGTATCCTATATTAGTAAATTTAATGTGCCATATAAAGACAATGGGCATTTAGGGCGGAGGCAAATATATTATAATAAAAAATTATCACAAACAAGAGTTTGTGTTGAAAGAGCGTTTGGACTTTTGAAATGTAGGTTCAGGTGCCTTAAATATTTTGATGCAAAAGTGAAGGACATTTCTTTATATGTACTAGCATTTTGCATAACATTTGTATTCGAGAAACGGATATAATAGATGATAATCTATATAATAAAGGCCAAACGTATCTGTTCGTAACGCATAAGTTATTTGCAGTTTCAACACTTTCCCATGCAATTTCAGTTTTGCATTTTTCGCTGCAAATTTTATACTTCTAAACATAGCATATTTCCGATTTTTACACAGTCGTGTAGAGAAAAGAATGTTCTTTTAAATGCAATTTGTTTGAAAGCTGTATCTCAATATGTGTTTGAGATATTAATTTTTTTTATAGTTTTTAATACCAATTTTGTAATTGTGGCAACAGAATCTCTCCAATTTCTGTTAAAATTGGAAAAAAATATATAGAAATTAAAATGCGTATACTTTGCAAAAAATATCGTCTGTTATAAAATTCCGTAATTTCGGTTTTATTTTGTTTTTATTCATCATTTAAATAACTTCAAGTTTTAAGTTAAAGTGATTTTAAAATGATCAAATTAAAATACCATTTTTTAAAACATGGTGAATACGAGTGTGAGAATTACGTGCTTAAATTTTGAGAGGATAAAATTATGTCGTGTTTTTATTTCGCGTGAAATTGTATGTTCGTGTCAATTTAGCATAATTTTTTTTCATTCGCATTTATACCAAATATAAGAGTCTCAATTAATAAATTCATCATATTATCTGATCTTTATTATATTTCATTGATTTTATATGCGATTAAAGGTTAACTTTAAAAATTTGAACAGCTGAGTTTTATGGTATTTTGTTAAATTTAGCTTAAAATAATATTTGTTTTAGAGTTAGACTGATCAGTATAAGAAGTATTTTTTATAATTTTTGTTTGAGAAGTAGATTGATCAATATAAGATTATTTTTTACTGTAAGTAATTTTGTAGATTTATTATAAATAAACGAAGAAGTTCCTTCTTAAACATATTCTTTCGTTATTACGACGGGTTCCACCTCGTGACGATAAAGATAATACAGATAATGATGATACTGTTGATAGCAATGGTTCAAACAAGCAGGGTTACATTTGTGGATGGATTTAATTGTGAAGAAAATGCTTTTTTTCACTTTGTAATTTAAAGAATTTTTGTTTCTGTTGTCTGTTGGACTGTAACTGACGTCAAAATTCTCCTTGATTTTCATTTTATACTACCCTACAATCAGTCGGTAAGATTAATCAATTCGCAAGTGACTAATAAGTTACGTTGAACATGCCCTCAGTTTTCCACAAAAACATGAGTTAGAATGAAATAAAAAATATTTCAAGAGTAGACTCTGATATCAAACGGTATTCTTTTTAGGTAGATTTCGAATGAAATGCTACCTTACCTCTTGTGTTCGCTCCCATTTTGGAATTCCTGAAAAATTTTTGCAGATCTACACCGATCATGACCCCTAGACTCCAAAAATACCATCAGTAAAAAAGTTTATATATATATATATGTATCTATCTGTATCACTTTTTATGAGCACCATAACTTCTATAATTATTTTCAGATCTCCATCAAACTTTTACATAAAATGAAAGGGCATAAAATCTCGGTCATGTTCGTTATTGGACAAAATCGGATCAAGAGGGTGGAAATAGTGTTTTGTGAAATCCGAAAAAACGCCATAATTTCTTAAATAAAATAGATATAGAATCGGTTTGAAGTTTATGTTCTTCTAAAAAGTGGGCAGAAAGATTATGCATGACAGATTTTTGATAAAGTTAAAAATGGGCTCAAAGAGAGAAAAAAACAGGGCTTTGGGGAGTAAAAAAAATCATAACTTAGTCAATTCTCAAGATATCAAATCCAACTAATTTTTTTATAAATGTTCTTAATATTATCTTAAAATTTTGTATTGACAAGTTTTTGATAGGACCAAAAATCTTACTGCAAAATAAAAATAAAAAAAATCATAAACGAAAACAAAAAGGGAGTGAAAAAAGAAAAAATCCATAACTTCGTCAATTCATACGATATCAAATCCGATTACATTTATTTTACATCTTCTCGACAATATCTATGACTTTTACATTGACAAGTTTTTTGTAGGACCAATCCTTATAGCTAAAATATATATATATTTTTAAGGAGTTGAAGAAAATATCTCATTTCAAAACTGCTTATATAATGACTCATTTTAAAATTCATTTTTGATTTTAAGCGCATCCTAATGACAAGTTATCTTATTTGGGAACTATATAATGTGACGCATTTGCTAGTTTTTTTTATAAAAATAGAACACATTTCAAAAATGCTTTAAAAATAGCCTTTTTGAGCTGAATTTTCTGGAGTTATCGTGATTGCAAAACTGAGGAATATTCCAGTAACAAACGGCTTACTTTCTGACTCATTTTTTAATTAATTTTTGTCCTCAAACGCATCCAACTGATAAATTCTCTTATTTAGGAAATGTATAATGTGCCATATTGATCAGTTTTTTAATAAAAGCAGAATGTATTTTAAAAATATGCTGTCAAAATGGGCATTTTGAGCTGAATTTCACTTAAGATGATTCTGATAAAATTAGCTCTTACAGAAAAGTGAAATTAAAAATTCTTCAAAAGCCGCTAAATAAAATTATTAAACTGGGTTTATCTCTAATCATATTTTATTTTTTTTATAGAAATAAGCACTTATCTTTGAAATCTACCTCTGCCTATAGACCAAGCCGATAGGGATATTTTTTTTAATGAAATTAACAAAGAGTTGTTCATTTCCTAAATTTAGAATTTGCGCCTCTGCATAACAAACAGCATATGTTAAAAATCATGATTCCTTATTCTTGATTAAGTAAAACAATATAAAACTACTCATTCGGGGCCACCGTATGCGTAATACTTACATATCATGGATATTCATACTATAAAATATGAAAATAAAACACTTGTAAACTATTTATAAAATTCATCGTAATTCCAAAATAATATTTAAATATTTTTAATACAAAGTAATGCTCTATTACGGAAATGCGGGTAATACTTAAATATCCCATCGACTCATTTCAACAAATTATATAAATAACCTAACTACTATTAAATTATGCACATTGCTCTTTGCGGCTTGTTAATTAAACAAATTATTCAAAAGATTACTCGAAATCTGTATAATTTTTTGTAGAACGAAACTCCAATTTTAAAAGTTTCAAATAAGAAAAACAACTAAGTATTTTAAAACTAAGGAACATATTTGTGACTGCAAGGACTGAAAGACTTGACAGTAATAAAATTTTTTTAGGTTAAAACTGCATATGTGTTTTGAATATTCTTTCAGAACGTTCAAATATAACTGATAAATCATTTACGAAAATCATCATAAGAGATATCTGGATATGTGTAACTAATTATTTTTCACGAGATGAAACCCATATAATTAGAAAAATATTAGTAGTCATTGATGAAGGAATATTTTATTTTATGTGAAAATAGAAACTTTTAATCAGAGACACAGACAGCCAACTTTGGCAACACGCAGTGGTGATTAATAAATATGTATCTAATAAACTGGTATATTTTGTTAATTACTTAAAAATTACTAATATATTGTTAATTACTTAAAAACTTTAGGACATTTTCGGTCGAAAATAGGAAATTCTGTTTCAGTTTTAAAATCCTGTTTCATTGTTAATACATGAGCCAGCAGATCCACTATCAATTATATTTTCAGATCTTTAGTTCAATAATTAGCTAACAATTTGCTGAGATTAAATTCCTGATGTTGCCACAACCAATAGCCAACTGTTAATGTGACTTTATTTTTGTTAATTAATCTGATAAATTTTGTAACCATTTTACAAAGTGAGATTAAATTTGTCTGAATTTAAAAAATATATACATCACAAAGCATTATTATTATTATTATTGTTATATAATATCTTTAATCGAGAATCAGTACAATTGAGAGATTCTTGATTATAGAAAATTAAATAATTTTATAATTACATTAACACATTTAAAATAGTGAAACATGAGGCTAATCATGTAAAAAATTTAGTATATAGCATCTATAAATACCACAGTAACTCACATATTAAATATTTAAATAATAATAACAGTACCATAAAATACAATTTCGAAATGTTTTGGTGCCATCTTCTTATGTTTGGAGAAAGAGGAATTGCAAAATTAATATTTTTTTCAATCTTTAAAAATTAATGTAAAAAATAGCTATATTAACTATTATGTAAGGGAAAAATTCTTAAATTTTAAAGCTGGAAAATAGAAGAAGTAAATTAGATAATGTTCTTTTATTTTTTTAATCTTCTAATAAAATTTCTTCATATATGTGTGATGGTGCCATCTATGATAGGTGATTGAAAATTAAAACGAATAAACGTACAGGTTTATAAAGTTTACAAATTATCGAATATGTCCAGATTAAAGATGTTATACTGTATTATTATATACATTTTCTTATACATCTTTAGACATGAATGAGAGATGGTAAAGAGGCTACTTTACTCATGCTGTGAACTCACTAATAACTATGCTATGAAAGAAATCTTTTAAAATATCTTATTAGCATTTCAATGTTTCTAATTAAATTTTTTTCACTGTATAAGTTGAAGTCGATCTATACAAGGTCCGTTTTTTACTTTTTCGATTTTGTTTGAAGATTGTTTTTATGATGTTTTTTATGATGATTGCTTTACATTCAAAAAATGAAAGTATCTCTCATGGAAAAATATTCCAACAAAACTGGAAAAGTAAAAAACGACCTATGCACAGATCAACTACCAGCTATTCAGTGAAAAAAAAATTATCCTTGTGAATTAAAAAAAAAATTATAATAATCCCCTTGTTTGGTATTCAATCAAATAGAAAAAAATGACACATCAGTTTCACTGGTTAAACAACAATTTTTTTTTTACTTTTTATTACAATAGAATTTAAATATAGCACAATTTAAATTTTGCTAAAAAAAAGATCATATAAATAAGAAATCATCTATTCAGAAATTTTTAAAAGAAAAAAAAGTACAATTTTAATAACACATTTTTTAAAAAGTTCGCATATTTATTAAGATCAAACTTTAGTTGCTAGGCTTTGAAATTATTTAATTTTTTTTTTCTTTTTATGTACTGGCAAAACTAAAAAACGCCATTTTTAACAGAAGAATACAGTTTATACATTTATAAGACAATAGTGCTTTTAAATAACATAGGATTTCTTTCTTTTTTAAATTAAAAAAAATTACTGCCTAGTAACACTTACAACTATGTGGGGGATTTAAAAAATCAATTAATCTTTCATTACAGGAAGTTTTGTCTCCTATGAAGTCCTTGTTTACATGAAGAATATTTCCAAAATGAACAATACTGAAGTTTAATAAAATGCATTTTCCACTCATGTGCATAACACAGGAAAACTGTAACAATATTTCTTTTTTTTTCAAAATATGATTTTTTGTGTATGTTTTTCACGATTTCTACACTCTATTTAAATTTAATCTTTTAAACAGATACAATTATGGATGTAAAGGATAATACTGCTGAGATATCGATCTTTGGATGATTATAGACAAAGGCAGAATGGCAAAAGAAAAGGTATCACCTTCTGTTAAACGCCAACATATTTGACTTTACACATTGATTGAGATATAATCATTATGTGATTAATAACGTTTTGGTTTTGATTGTGTTTATGAAGGCCAATTATCAACATGAGAGATATTGGCCCAAAGATGTAGGAGAATATCTTCCAAGAGGATCTTTTGAAGAGAACTTAACCTGTATTTATGCAAAGAAATCCAAAGTTTGAAGAAAACCATAGTTGAAGAAAAACAAACCTCTAAACATTGAAACCAATGGGTGTGATTGGGCTCGAATCCAGCATCTCCCGTCTACAGTTTTAAGAGCAGAAAACTCTCAGTCATTGGTGGAGCAATAGCATTGTCCATTTCATTTTGTTTAATTTTTTATAAAACTTTATCAATGTCCTTTTAGTTAACCCTTTATGTTTTAAATCATGAAAATTTCGTTATTCTAAAGGATTTTTTTGTGAAATTTTGAAATTACATGAGAAGATTTACACAATCATTTAATAAATTTTTGAAGGATTTTGTCAGAAAAACTTTAGAATTTACAAGAATTTTGTGGCATATTCATAACTCCTCTCAAATATTTTATTTATTTTGAATTTTGTAAAATTAGAAAATGCACAAATATAATAAAAAAATTCCCAAACTGAAACTTTTCTTTCCCAACATTCCTCGGAGAAAAAAGCTGAAAAGTTTCAAAAACAAAAGAAATCCTTTTAAAAATACTTTTGTTTTGTGCAACCAATAATGCTTATGGATCAAGGTAAAGCTTGATCTTATGGATCAAGGATGCTTATGGATCAAGGTATCTATAACTCATTCTAAACTGCATTGCTACTTAATGATATATTAAATGAATTTTATAACAAGTTACTTTAAAGCGACTTTGGGGCATAAAAATTTAAACTAAAACTGACAAAACATGTACTCTTTTTGTATGGTTCTAAAAAATAATGCTTAAAAGCCACATTTCTTGCTGTCTTCTTATTGTTCCCTTCAATAAAAATCATTTGGCAGTAAGTTCCTTAAAGTATGTTGTTTCTGCAGAAACAGTGTTGCAACACTTTCATCAAGCCACAACAAATTCATCTTACAAAACAACGATAAATACAAGCCAACGTATGCATTTTAACATTTGCTATTAAACAACATTGATTTTTGGAAACCTCTAATATTATTAAAAAGAAAAAAAATTACGACACATTAGGGACAGAAATAATTAAAAACACATCAAAAATCATATTTGGAGAGGATAAAGAAATGGGTGTGACAACTCCTACCTCCGAATTGTATTTTCAGTTCATTAAAGCATAAAAACAAATAGTCGTCACCTCCCCCCTTATTTTCATCTCGTAATACTTAAGGCTGTTTGAAACTTTGTAGTAAGTAGTTTTTTTAAAAAACACCCAACAACTTAACTATTTCAACCTTCATTCTAATGATCTACAGTGATGCTTAAATGACCTACTTATTTAATTTTCTCTAACATTTGGAACTTCTCATATTCCAAAATGTTACGATACAAAATTCAGTCAAAAACATTAGAGGAAATTTTTAGATAAAATTTTTATGCAAGCATTTGCTGCTACTATAACATAGTAGCAGGAAGGACCGAACATAGTTTTGTCAAAATTGACCTTCAATTCAACTCAATAAAACAATACATTTCAGCTGGATAACAATTATATATCACTGCCAAATTCAGTGATATTATTTAATTTTATGCCCAGAAAGCTGCAAATGTTTTGACATTGGTAATCTTGAAATTTGATTTTTCTGTCAACTCTTGTGAAATGTTGTCAGCTTTGCGACTTAGTTTATTCTTAAATTTTCAATAAGTTTATAACTGTTTGAATTTTCATTCCCATTAAAATAAAGTGACAAATAAAGTGTTATATACCAAAATGACTTACCGTAAAATCCCGTTAATCCGCCCTACCTTATCAAACGCCCCCTCCCCACTTTATAAAAAATTTTAAATTTTCAAAAAATCCCGAGAAAGCGCCCTCCCTCTCAAAAAAATCGCTGAAAACGGATTGCTTGAGAACAATTGAATCATAATGAAATGAATAAATCGTGAATCTTTGATGAAATTTGCGTTTTTTCGAGATTTTTTAATTGATTTCATGCTTTTTTATTACAAATTCTCCTTTTTCTGCGTTTTCTTGACAGAATTTACTTAAAAAAAAAAAAAAAACGCAAACTTTTTCAAGTATTGCTTCAAGTATCAAAATTCATGATTCCTTCAAAGATTCACGATTCATTCATTTAATCATGATTCATTCCTGCAAATTTTGTGAAACGATCGCGGAAAAATCCCGTGTAAGCGCCCCCCCTCTAATTATTTTACGATTTTTCGTCACGTTTGGGGGAGCGGATTAATGATATTTTACGGTATTCATAAAAATTTCTCAACTATGTGACCTATCCCATTGGTCTTCTCTGAATGACTCCTCAAAATGGTAGTAGTTTGCAAAATTTAGTCATGATCATCTGAGATTTTTTTAGATGAAATTTGCAAACACACAAGAGTTTCTTAATGACAAGAAATAATATTACTGTGCTACAAAAAATTTGAATTTGGTTATACAGAAATATAGAAACAAAATATAGATATAGAAACAAAAAATAAATCTTTAAAACAAAGTGTACTGTTGATTAGGTTATACAACTGGTATTTATGAATAAAGTAAACATAGTGAATAAATATTGAATTCATTTTATATATTTTTTAAAGAAAAATGGGTAAATTTGCTCATAATGTGTGCAAAGATTACATGATATGCTTCACTTAAATCCTTGGAAAAAGTTAAAAAAAATTTAACAAATATTTTTTTTTTTTTGCAACAGAAATATTTATAGCATATTTCTCATATTTGTTAAAAAGTGTTGCTTCAATTAAGCCTTTCCTATGTTATAAAATACTGAGCTACAAATTATCGTTTCAAGTTTAAAGTAAGTTTTTATTACAGGGTAAAATTACAGTGAAATAACAAAAAATGAAACCAAAAACCATAAAAGGCATTACAGGAAGGTTTACTAAAATCTAATGAATAGGTCCGGAATTATTTGCTAATTTCAAAATGAGAAGTCTGATAATTATGGAAGAATTATACATTTTTTTCAAATCACTAATTTAAAAAAAAAAAAAAAGATACGTGATACTAGTAAATGCAAAGACATATATTGAGTACAAATTCAATTTTGACAATAAAAATATAAGAGATTTAAAGGAAGTGTCTATTTGGTATGAGACGAATAATGCCTTCTTAGACTACGTCTCTGAGTAAATCCTTTGGAACATATTTCACAAACATAGGGCTTCACTTCAGAATGAGTCACGAGATGTTTTCTTAGAGTACTTTTATCAGAAAATGCTTTGGAACATGTTTCACAAACATAGGGCTTCTCTCCAGTATGAGTGAAGAGATGATTTGTTAGACTACATTTCTGAGTAAATCCTTTGGAACATACTTCACAAACAAAGGGTTTCTCTCCAGTATGAGTTAAGAGATGACTTCTTAGAAGATTGTTACGAGAAAATGCTTTGGAACATATTTTACAAACATAGGGTTTCTCTCCAGTATGAGTCAAGAGATGATTTGTTAGAGTCCTTTTCTGAGAAAATGCTTTGGAACATGTTTCACAAACAAAGAATTTCGTATGTGTCAAGATATGTTTTCTTAGTGCACTGTTGCAAAAAAATGCCTTGGAACATGTTTCACAAACATAGGGTTTCTCTCCAGTATGAGTCATAAGATGGCTCCTTAGATTACGCTTATTAGAAAATGTTTTGGAACATACTTCACAAATAAAAAGTTTTTCTCCTGTACCAGGGGAGGAATGTTTCTTTTTACTACCATTTTGAGGAACAAAGTGATGTTCACCAGAGGAAGATTTTTCTTCTGTAACTGATGTCATTGTCTCATGTGAAAAAGTTATGTTTTGGATGATAAGATAATTTTATTTAAAGTATGATGAGATTATAGCTATTTTCATCCAAGGAACTTCAGTAAGAGAGAATTCTATCAACCTTTCAATCTAAGAATAAAAATAAATAAAATAAAATAAAGTAATGCATTTTTTTAATAAATACAAATAAATTTTAATTCTGAATTAAGTTATAACATATGACAAGTTTCATTTCTTTAAACAATACAAAAATCAATACATTAAACTATGGTACTTTCTGTATTCTTAAGTACAACAGAAAAATTAGACAAATTAAAGATATTGAAACTCGGTCAGTGGGTGGGTGGGGCTCTGAAGCTAGTGATTTCTCTTGCCTTCATCCTGAATATATATATGTCACGGACGGCGGTTGGGTGGGTCTACCGCAGTCATGTCAAACACGTGGCCCGCGGGCCACTTGTGGCCCGCCGGGCAGTTGTGAGTGGCCCCCAGCCCTCTGGCATTATTTGTGAGTTTTACTCAGTTTCACGAATATTCACAACAAAAGAAAAGAAAAAATAAGGATGGGGTTTCAGAAAAAAAGTATTTTTCTGTTTACATTTTATTAATAATTTAATACTTGATTCATCATAAATTATGAATTGTGGGTCGCATTAAAAATATAGCTTATTTAACAGTAATGTTTTTATTAAAAACGTGGTCTCGTAAATCACACAATTTATAAATGAGGTTCGAATCTTTTTCTTTTTTGTTTTTTGACAGACAGACTGTTTTTCACCCAAACATATAGGGATTCTGATTCGCTCATTGATACATAGAAAAATGTTTGCAAGTAGATTGGCACCAGCCTACATCCGTATTGTCTACTTAAGTCAGGGAAAAAATAACTTTGTAGCTTGTCATTTCTCCCTACCCAAATTAATTTTCGATATTTAGATTATTGGTAAAGAATTAAATAATATATTGTAATAAATTCAAATTATTGAAAAAGCTGTGATAAAATTTAAACTTGCGAAAATAGATTATTTGATATTTGAATTTATCTTTCGCACTCATACTTTAACGTTCTCGTCAAAAATTTCAAAACATTTATTGAAAGGCATTTGAGATTTATTAATGGGGAAAATGTTATGATCATTAGGGAAATTTTGAGGGAATATTTGAATATCACTTGTCGTAAGTTACGCAAAGATTTTGCACTGCAGTAGTGAATTATTTTAGCTGCTTGTTCTCTATTGAATCCAGTCTATAATTTCTAGTGGATTTTCAATTATGAAACATATAGTATTTTCTTTAAGTAATTAATGATTTTCAAAAATAAGATCGACATTTTTCATCAATATGAGTACAGAGCGATCAAATGAAAAGCATCGAAGATTTCAAGAAAGATGGGAATTGCAATATTTTTGCATTCAAAACAAAAACAAAGTTTTATGTTTAATATGTAGAAACACTATTGGTGTTTGGAAAGGGTATAATGTTAAAAGACATTACGACACCAACCATAAAGTAATTTATGAAAAATATACTGACAAACTTAGGGAAGATAAATTGTCAGAATTAAAGTTGAAACTTCAAAAGCAACAAAGTACATTTACTAAGCCAAATGAGGATAGTATAGCAGCTGTAAAAACAAGTTATTTATTGTCACATTTAATTGCAAGGAAGTCAAAACCATTCACAGAAGGGGAATTTGTTCACGAATGCATACTTAAAGCAGTGGAAGTCATGTGTTCGGAACAATTAAAAAAATTCAAAAATATTAGTTTAACGCGAAATACAGTTGTAAATCGTATTGATGATATAGCTGAAAATTTAAGAAAACAACTGAAATCTGTAATTACAACATTTGAAACTTATTCCATCACAATTGACGAAAGTACGGATGTGCGGGATACCGCTCAGTTGGCAATTTTTATTCGTGGATGTGATTTAAATTTAAAAGTAAGTGAAGATCTTCTAGAAATGATATCAATGCATGATACCACCACAGGAAAAGATATTTTCGATTCTCTTATGAAAGGGTTGAATGAATACAATTTGTGCTTAAAAAAGCTTGTTTGCATTGCAACTGATGGTGCTCCTGCAATGACTGGTGCCATTAAAGGAGCAATTACAAAACTAAAAGAGGAATGCAAGCAACAGGGAAATACATATTTATATCATTTCCATTGCATTATTCATCAGCAAACATTGTGTTCGAAAGTTCTAAACATTGGACACGTGCTTAAAAATCTTAGCAAAATCGTTAATTATATTCGTTCATATGGACTGAACCATCGCCAATTCATTTCGTTTCTTGAAGATATTGATAGTGAATGCACCGACCTACCTTATTACACTGAAATTCGATGGCTTTCTAGTCATAAAGTTTTAAAAAGATTCTTCGAATTGCTAGAAGAAATCACTATTTTTCTGGAATCGAAAAATTATGAGTGCACTATATTAAAAGATAAACAATGGATCAAGGATCTCGCTTTTTCAGTTGACATTACACATCATCTCAATCAACTTAATCTTAAACTTCAAGATAAACTTCATCTTATTACCACGTTATATGATAATATTAATGTATTCAGAAAAAAGTTAGTTCTTTGGGAAACACAAATTCGAAAAGAAAATTTATCACATTTTGAATGCTGCCAGAAATTATTTAAAAAATCACCAGAACTTAAGTTTTCAGAATATGTGGATCAAATTAAGTTGCTACAAAATGAATTCGAAAGGAGATTTTTAGATTTTAAAAAATGTGAAAGGGAATTCCTTCTATTTGCTTCTCCTTTTTCAGTTGATGTTGAAACTGTTGATGAGAATTTACAGATGGAGTTAATAGAAATTCAGCGTGATAGTATGTTAAAACAAAAATATATGGATGTAGGAATGCCAGATTTCTATAATTATTTATCAGCCGACCGATTTCCTAATATGTTATGAACTGTCAGACGTATTTTGGCTATGTTTGGTAGCACGTACTTGTGCAAACAATTATTTTCAATTTTAAAAAACAACAAAACTCCCGAAAGATCAAGATTAACTGACCACTATTTACAATCAATTTTAAAAATAATAACAGCCCAGCAAATTGAACCAAATTTTGAAGATTTAGTTAAAGAAAAACGTTGTCAAATTTCTTCAAAAAAGTAAAAATCAGATTAAAACTCATAAAGTTTGATAAGTAAAAGAAAAATATATTTAGGATTTCGTATTTTCCTTCTATTGGAGATGTTTAAGCATCGTATCATACCAGTCATTGATATATCAGACAACGTTTCCTTTAGCATGGTATTTATATTTTGTTAATATTTAAAAAAAATACTTTCCCTATTTTATGTTCGTGTTATAATATAAATCTAAATGTTTTATTTTTCTATGTTTAATATAATTTACCTTATAGTTTTTTAATATCGAACTTTTTATGTTTTCATAATTGTCTGTTAACTTATTTTTCAAACAGTAAGTTTTATCTCTGGAAACATGGATTTTGTGGAAAAATTACATCTAAGCGTGAAGATTTTAATCAATTCACTGCAGAATTAAAGCCATATTATTACAAATTATTTTTATTTATTTAGAATTAGTTATTTGTACATTGTAAGTGTTAAATCATTCTGATATCTACCCGGACTTGCATAATCTTGTTTTGCAGTAATCAAACGGTACTTTCGCTCTAATCTTATACTGTGCGGTGAAAACAAATGAATAGCATTTTGCATTTAATCATATAACTTTTTGTTTCCTCATTATTTTGATTTGTATTATGGGTACGATGTTTTATTTCTTGTTATTTTGATTATCGTATTACTTCAGTTATATTATTATTATTATTATCATGGAAAGAGCGCTTTAGTTTTTCGAAGTGTAAAATATCAATTTAAGTAAATCTATTAAGTAAAAAAAGCGTTGCATTATCTTTGTGTTTTGAGTTTCTTTTGTCATAAAGCTTAAAGTATAAAAAAAAATGTTTTATTGGCAAGTTTTACTTTCACTCCTCAGTGGTTAAAAAAAAAGAAGAAAAAAATCAATTTTTATTTCATAAGCTATATTTTTATTGTGCATGGCAATAAATCTACAGATGAAGCAGATTTCTAATGTATCTGACTAGCAATCTCTAGTTTTTCTGACTTTTTCTTCGAGTGTAATAGGAGTTCTATAAGAATTTTACCCCAATAGGTATTATTACTTCCGCATGGAAAAGTATGCAAAATATATCTATTATTTTTTTTTCTCTTTGCTCGTAAATAAACTAGTATTTTTTTTAAAAAGTACCTCAACTAATACTTAATAATAAATATGCATTTATCTTGAATTATTTTCCAAAACTAGAATATTCTATAAATTGTAAAACGATATATTTTCTTTAACTGAGTAAAAAACTGCTGGAACTTTTTCCTTTTATAGGAGTAATCAGTGTTGAGACACTTTTCTCCGAGAGGGACATTATGGAGTTCCGGGGGGGGGGGATTGCCATTTTTGACCATTAAAAACCCAAAACATTAAATTTTCCAGTGGGGAAATGTCCTCTCTTCCGGGCTACCCCCTGGATTCAAAACTGGGAGTAATTTTATCATAAATCTAACATAAACAAAAACCTTGTTGCTTTTTCTTTTTTTTTCTTTTTCTTTCTTTTTTTTAAGTATTGTGGCCCACGGCTTTATGCATAGAATCGTATTTGGCCCGCGTTGGTAATCGAGTTTGACATGCCTGGTCTACCGTCACAGTGAGCGACTATTTTTCGTCGATGACCCCTACCTATGACCCAAACAGACCTAGTCTCTTGCGCGAAAGTGCTGTCGCCAGCAGGCGACCACGGATATCGCCAACAATCTTTACTTACGACCCAAATAGCCTTGCATTCTTAAAAAAAAGAAAAAAATATTAAGTGGAATATACACTAACTGAATGCCTCTGGCGACCAATTTGTTCATCTTTAAATGTTAATTCTAAGTATTTTATGATGTCATAATTTAATTTATTTGTTCATTCCTTTGCAAAATCAGAAAATTCTGATAGAAAAATCAAGAATTAATTTATTCATTTTAAATAAAATATGCAACTTTTATTCAGAAGTAAAACATTTTAAATTCATGAATTTTACATATTTCTTTTAAAAAATAAAGAAAAGAAATAAAAAATAATAATAAACCATAACATTTAATTTTAACATCAAAAAATTATTTTAATTTACCAAACAGAAAAAAAAGTTAATTGGTGAGTTAAAAAGTTTGAAAAACTTTTACTTGGCAAAGATAATCTAGATAGATATTAAAAATTGTTAGCGAGCACAGCAAATTTTATGTAGTTTTATTCGAAAAAATACATTTGATTGAAAATGGCCCGTTATCATTGCTCATAGAAAGCCTAATTGTTTATGACAATTACGTGAATTGCACTATTATAATACAGGGTGATTCAGCTCGTCGGTGACAAACTTTAAGGATCGATAGAGCACACCTAGACGAACATTTTTGAATAGGGAATGTAGGGTCCCTGACGCGATGGTAAGGCGCTAGGCGCTTTCGAAAATTTGGGTGCCGAAATTCGAAACGTCATAAAAACTAGGGAAATGGTTAGATTTTCTTGCTTGTTGCGTCGAAATGATTCTGTTTGTTTAGACTTTCTTCAGTACCAATTTGATAAGCGTATCTCTTAAAACATGGATAGGGGGCGCTGCAGACTTTGGAGAGCTAGACAACAACTTTAAGCCCGTTAATTTGATAATTAAACACATGCTCGCCAAAGTTTATACTCTAACTTAAAGTTTGAACCCAAAAGTAGAGCCCTGCAAAAAGCGTAAGAGCCGGAATAAAATGTCAAAGTACAGGGTGGTCGAAACTCGAAGGCTCCTAAGAGATAAACAAACAGATTTCTTGACTTATGGCATGCATTTTCATGATTCTGTTTGCTGGGGCTCTCTGAAACTCAGTTGAACGGTACAAAAAGAAACATCGATAGGGGGCGCTTTGGGCAAAAAACATAATTCGTTGACATTTCGGACGCTAACTGGAAACGGGGCGCTACGATCAGTTAGAAACAAAACAAGAGAGTAATTTACTTATCATAAGAAGCTATTAAAACTGCAGTTTTTTTTTTTTTTTAACAAACATAGCTGGTTTCAATCATGCACAATGCGCTTAATAAAATGTACATAAGGTGCTTTTTGCTGATTTATGCAAAAGATATCGTACCATATCGATATGCAAAAGATACGTAATGCGTAGACGACAACGCGAGATGACGTAGTTGTATGCGCAGACACGTCTTTTGAACGTGCGGTACCTACTTAAGCTTCGGGTTACTTGTCTGCAGATCGGTAGTAGGATGGAACGGTACACAAACTCTGAATTGGCTGACATGCATTTGGCGCATTGCGCTGCTGGTTGTAATGGACGAGCCGCTCAGCGGTTGTACGCCGAGCGTTACCCCAACAGGCAAATCCCCTGCCATGCCTTCTTCGCTCGAGTACACCAGAGGTTGTCCACAACGGGATCTTTCGACGGAGGCAGGCCTGAACGGGAGCGATCAGTGAGCACCCCCGACAACGAAGAGGCTGTGCTTAACCTGGTTGAGGACAACCCAGGTCTTAGCACGAGAGATATCGCCAGACATGTTGGCATTTCGCAAGCAACTGCGTGGCGCATCTTACGTTCCCGGAATCTGCACCCCTACCACATCCAGCGGGTGCAGTTGCTCAGAGAGCAGGATTTTGGCCCTCGAGTGGAATTCTCAAGATGGTACTTGGCGATGAGATCCAGGGATCCCCGTTTTGTAAACAGCATTTTGTTTACGGACGAGTCCACCTTCAGCCGGGAGGGAATGTGGAACGCCCACAACAGTCATGTGTGGTGTGATGAAAATCCACATGAAACCAGAAGCCGAGCAGCCCAGGAGCGTTTCTCAGTAAATGTGTGGGCCGGCATTCTGGGGGATTGCCTCATTGGCCCTTATTTGTTACCTGAACGGCTGACAGGTGGAAATTACCTGATTTTCCTGGATCAAGTGCTGCCGCAGCTTCTGGAGGAGGCGCACGTACCCGAAGGTTCGCGTCGCCAGATGTGGTTCCAGCACGATGGAGCTCCGGCCCATTACACGAACGACGTGCGTCTCCATCTAAACGCAAGGTATGGCCAGCGGGGGATCGGGCGTGGGGGTCCAGTTCACTGGCCTGCCCGATCACCAGACCTCACCTGCTTGGATTTCTTCCTTTGGGGTTACCTGAAGGCCGAGGTATACCATACACCTGTCAGCAGTGCTGAAGAACTTGTGGCGCGCATTGTGGCAGCTGCAGGGAAGATCAGAGATACTCCTGGCATTGTTGGAAACACACACTCCTCAATGCGACGGAGGTGCGAAGCCTGCATCATGGCCCAAGGTCGAAATTTCGAGCATCTTCTGTAGTGTTATTTTTTGTAAATAAATTTCCAGTATCATTGATGTTTTTGGTCTAAATTTATTCAGAAGTGTTGAGCAGAGGTAGAAAATGTGTTTTCATTATTACTAACTGATCGTAGCGCCCCGTTTCCAGTTAGCGTCCGAAATGTCAACGAATTATGTTTTTTGCCCAAAGCGCCCCCTATCGATGTTTCTTTTTGTACCGTTCAACTGAGTTTCAGAGAGCCCCAGCAAACAGAATCAGGAAAATGCATGCCATAAGTCAAGAAATCTGTTTGTTTATCTCTTAGGAGCCTTCGAGTTTCGACCACCCTGTACTTTGACATTTTATTCCGGCTCTTACGCTTTTTGCAGGGCTCTACTTTTGGGTTCAAACTTTAAGTTAGAGTATAAACTTTGGCGAGCATGTGTTAAATTATCAAAATAACGGGCTTAAAGTTGTTGTCTAGCTCTCCAAAGTCTGCAGCGCCCCCTATCCATGTTTTAAGAGATACGCTTATAAATTGGTACTGAAGAAAGTCTAAACAAACAGAATCATTTCGACGCAACAAGCAAGAAAATCTAACCATTTCCCTAGTTTTTATGACGTTTCGAATTTCGGCACCCAAATTTTCGAAAGCGCCTAGCGCCTTACCATCGCGTCAGGGACCCTACATTCCCTATTCAAAAATGTTCGTCTAGGTGTGCTCTATCGATCCTTAAAGTTTGTCACCGACGAGCTGAATCACCCTGTATATTTGTATATATGCAGTCCCTTCCCTCTAATCCACAACTCTATAATCTGCACTATATTTCAGATGTAAACAAAGTTTTTTTTAAGCAAGATTTTGTGCAATTTAATCACAAAAATATGTAATTTGATGAATTTAATTAGAAATTTATAATGGATTCTGCATTTATTAGGAAGAAATGTTTTATTTATCTTGGAAATAAATATTAGACTTTTATATTCTGAACACTTTGTTAGCTATATAAAAGATAAAAGGCATTCGTGCTGAGGGATAAGTATCAGTTTTTTTTTTTTTTTTTTTTTTTTTTTTGAAAAAAAGAAAACTTTTGTTACTGATCAAGAAATTCTAGCTTTTAAAAGACTTCAAGGTTAAATTGTAGAGCAAAAAGTAAAAACTTTAAAGCAGACCACTGTCGCTCAATATTTGATAGATTTAAAAAAGAGTAGAAATGTTTCCTTTATTATTATTACATTATTTAAATGTATCTCTTATATTAAGTAAAGTATTGTTTTTTAATTAAAAAAAGCATTTTCATTCATTTCTATTACAGTGTGATTAATATATTTGGGGATACTTTCCAAACATTAAAATATAAACAAACAAATGACTAATACTTTGCAAAATTCTATAATCTGCAAACCCCTTTGTCTCGGCATTTGCAGACTAGAGTAAACATACTGTTTATGTACACAAGGATGCAAAAAGATAGAAATATCCCTCTAATTGTTTAAATAAAAAATCTAATTATGTTAACCACATATAAATTTAATTTTTGAAACTAATTAGTCAGTATAAACATACTTAAAACAATTCAAACAATTGTTATAAATATAATAAACATGTTGTGTTTTCTCTCAATATTGACTAAGAGAAAAATAATAAAAGAAAACAAATATTTTTAAATTACAGAAATATTACATATTAACTGAGTTACTTTTATGATCAACAGTTTCATTGTAATGTCCTAGCATAGAGTTAACATAGTTTCAAATGTGTTGAGTAGCTAAAAGATGTCATATCTTTCAAATTACGGATTTTAATTCTGTAATCAATTTATACCACATATTTTGACCCTTTATCATTACATATTGTGCACTGTAATATCCCAAACATTCTTCATGGTATTTACGTTTTGATGACCGACTCCCAAACAAGTTTGAAAGTCTTATTTAACTTCAAATCAATTCTTTGTGTCCTTTTCATAGAGAATTTGGGAATTGTCTTGTTAAAAAAAATGTTTTCACTCAGGTTCAAAAAAATAAGTTTAAACTCATGTTAATCAATTGAAGATCTTTATTTTTTTGCAAGATCTTTTTTTTAAAAAAATACTCCTTTCAAAAGACCTTGCGTATTTTAAGATTTTATGTGATGTTTTAAAGAAGTTACTACACTTCAAGTAATAGCATTCTACCATGTGAATATAAGTATGATTATTTCCTTTATCCATCTAGAAAAGCAGTTTTAAGCACACCTTTCAAGAAAACACAGCATAAATCATTAGAAAACCTTCTCGTAATTAACTCTTGGAAACAACACACTTTTCTTCAGAATTCCATACTAATATGAATGAGTAGACTCTCAATTATCGAAATTATTTAAATTTTTTAATATACTAATGTTAAAATATTTAGATATACAGTAGACGCCCTCAATTCTGCAATCTTAAAATCTGTAACTCTCTAAAATCCGCACATAATTTACAGATGTAAACAATTAAATCAGTTCAGATAGAGAGACAAAATTTGATTTTATATTTTATTTATATCAATTCCATATATATTTTAATTTCTAATTTTCGTTACAATTACTGAATTTATGTGTTTTCATGAAGGAAGAATAAAATTATTTCTGAAAAAATTCATGATATTGCTGATATCACTGGTAATCCCAATCTTCCTACCAAATACATTCATGTATTAATAAATTTTGTTTGGTTATTAAGTTTGGCCAAACCCTAACCTGAAATAAAACTTCCTTACTTTATGACTTTGATGTGAATTAGTAATATATATTTATAAGTCAAGTTTCATAGGAAAAATACATCTCATCTTTATAGTAAATATTTAATTATACATGTAATTTGATATTTTTAATATTTTAATCATTTTAAAAATTATCTAAAATATTTATTATTTTAGTTTATTACTTATTTTATATTTTATTATATCGTTAGTATTCATTATAATCTTGATTGCATTAATGATTACATTCAAATTACTATTTAAAGGATGTAAACAAAGCAAAGATCAGAAATCTGCAAAACCTCTGGTCCCAAGCTGTGCGGATTTGAGGGAGTCTACTGTACAATATGAATAAATCCTTAATTTCATTCATACAATTTACTGAAGGATACTACCAAACAGATTGAATAAATTATAGAGCATCCAAAAAAATAATATACAGTAGACTCCCTCAAACCTGCACAACTTGGGACCAGAGGTTTTGTGGATTTTAGAATTTTGCGGATTTCTGGTCATTGCTTTGTTTAGATTTTTTAAAAAGTAATTTGAATGCAATTAATAATGAAATCAAAAGTATAAGGAACGCTTAAATATGCTAAAATATTAAAATAAGTAATAAAATAAAATAAAAAATTATAAGTTAAATCGCTTTCAAATTTATAAGCAAAAACAAAACTTTTAATTTTAAATATTTATAATGAAATTATGAAAATAACTAGTTGGATGCATCAATCCCAAAACTCTCTTCTATTCCATATATCTGAATGTTTCAAAAAATATTTACAAATACAGTCGAGTCTCTATATAACGAAAACCATCGTTCAGTCAAAAAATTCGTTGAATAGAAAACGGCAAAAATTTTTTAACTTTATAAGAAAGCATTATGCCTATTCCAAAGGAGTTTTTATGCAAATGCAGTAGAAGATAACACCAGCATAGATGACGTTTAGTAACAATTCTTCATTCAAATGATCTCTCACAACAAAAAATGTTCCAAGTTGCCGCAAACAACAAACTAAACTCTAAACGTAATGAGAGTTAGTTTAAATAGATGAAAGCCTGCTGAAAAAAACAACCTTTTCTGCAATTGCCCCCTCACCCCTTCCTTATTGCTGACTTACTATCCAAACCAAGAAATAAACACCATTTTCAAGACGATAATGGAATAGTTTTATCTTTTAGGATGCTTTGTGATTATTACAAATCATTCCAATAGCAAGCAAATGTTTCACTCTTTTCCAAGAACGCAAGCTCACCTTGGCTAAAACAAAGTCAAGTATAACCATGCAAAAATAATGTTTTTTTTTTTTTTTTTTTTTTTTTTGGGGGGGGGGGGGGTTGAATGCCTTTTTTTTTTAGACATAAGGAATAAGGTAGAGGATGCTATGTAGCTATGACTTATAAACGAGAAATCAATGAAAAAAATTTACTCTACAAATAATTTGAAGCGTTTTCAGAACATATAAAAGAACATTTTTGAAAAAATTCGTTAAATGGAGATATATATTTCGCTATATGTAGATTTTTAATGTAATCATGAAAAAAATTGACCGTTCCTACAAAAAATTCTTTAAATAGAGAAATCCACTGAATAGAATTTCGTTGTAGAGAGAGTCAACTGTATTAATACTACTTCAATATTGTTAGTTCAGTACTATACCAACTTTTATTTTCATCTAGAATTTTTGCTGCAGTCAGTTAATTAGATTAAGAAAGCGTTAATATCGATCATGATATTTATTAAAATCAATATTCTTTTCTGTTCTGCTATACATCAGTTGTTTGCGAATAGACAATTTTAGAAAGATACGAAGTTCACATAGCTGCACGAACCGCCAATTCTCTGTAAGGATTATGAAAAATCAAAATTATTTTACAAAAATCATTATTACAGTACCATCTTTGGGCAAACTATTTTCAAATTGAAGGAAGACCAGACAGTCATTCCCAGAAATGTATCCAAAGAAATTTGGTTCAATTCTATGCATAACTTCATACAGTATTTGATGGTAGAACAATGAAAATGGAACAAAAATTGCAATTACAGTACCGCCTTACAGCGAAATGTTTCCATATTGAAGAAGAACCTGCTGGTTACAGTCAAAAATATGCACAAAATATTTGGATCATTCTATGCATAACTTCAAACACTTTTTGATAGTATGATGGCGACACTGGGACAGACAGATGTTTTGAATAAACATGTTTTTGGGGATATTTGATCCCTAAAACACGCAAATTCCTCAAAAAAAAAATTGATTACAATAATTTCTTCTTTGAAAGATAGAAGAAATTAAAAATAGGTTTGTTTAGTTGTGTAACTTAAAAACCAATTAACCCATTGTTTAAATTAAAAGAAAGAAAGAAAATTAGTAAAATCACAGTTTAATAAACAACTTCATATTTTATGAAGATAGAAAACCAACATTTAGAAATGCTTGTAAGGTAGCAAACAGCTGTTTCGAATCTATTACCATTCGCTCCCGTAATAGCCATATAAGACTGTGCTTCCCTGTCGCTTTGCTCAGCTTAGCTTTTTCTAGCATGCTGAGTCTTATACTGATCAAGAATCTCGATAGTAGATTCGAAACGGCTGTTTTCTATTCTTTTCATGCATTATTTGTGCATTTCTCAATGTTGGTTTTTTATCTTTATACATTTTTGCACAAAAGCTTCATTTGCTGTTTTGACTTCAAATTTTGTTTTACAATCTGAAAGTAGATACAATTTTCTAAAAGATGTAAACATAAACTTTTAAATTTGTTACAGAGTTTAAATATAAATAGTTGGAAAGCTGTCAATTGTTTAAACTTTTGAGAATTACCTTTTATTCATCGATAGGGAACTTATAATAATCAATAATAATATATAATTTCATCTTTTGCATTATAAACAAAAGTTTTTCACATTGTTTGGGATAAAATGATTACTGTTATTAATATATATTTGGTTTGTTGCATTCTGCCGGATATCCGATAGAGAAGTCGGATATCCGGTGATTGTGATTCGGATATCCGATGATATTTCGGATATTGAAAAATCAGTCGGATATTGGCCGGATATCCGTTGCATCCCTAAGACTGATCTATGCAACAGCAATTAGAATTTATGCAACAGCAATTAGAATTTATGCAACAGCAATTAGAATTTATGCAACAGCAAAAAATAGTTGATTATTATTATTACAGTTCATTTTCGGAATTTTGTCAAAAATTAAATTAAGAAATATGTATAAAATAAGAAAATTTAATATGAAATAGAACTTAACACAATGCTTCAATCGCAGTAATTTGGAAAGTTGAAAAATATGCTAACTTAAAAAAAATGTTTTTGGCGTAGCTCTACTTAGTTTATACAAAGTACTTGAAATTTGTGCATTCTTCAGAAATTTATATTTTTAAAAAACTTATTGTATTGAAAAAACTGTTCCTGCAAGAAAAAGTGAAAAAAAAAAGTAGAAATACTAATTTTTGAAACTCTCTTGAGCCAGTTTATTCTATGTTGAAAGATATTTCTTAAACAAATAGATATATATATATATAGAGAGAGAGAGAGAGAGAGAGAACTATAATGTTTTTATAGGATTTTATTTTTGACTTTTAAAGAAATTCCTATTTTGTATTGTACTCAAATTTTTTTTAGTATTTTATTGATAGAGTTTTTTTTTTTTTTTTTTTTTTTTTGCATCTATCTAATTTTTCATTAAACAAACTAATTGGATAAAAATTGCTTCCATCATTTGCTTTTATCCCATTAATGTGTTTCATTGCGCCCCAGAATGTTTTTCACTGTATCCTGGCATACGGAGTACAATGAAACACTGTAAAACGTTTACTTTTTGTGATTTTTCAGTCAAAGTTATTGTTTAGAACCTAATAAAAATTTGTTTAGATTGGGAAAATACAAAATTAAAAATATGTATTAATTACAATTTTTCTACATGCAAAATTGTAGATGGAAAAAAAAATGCTTAAACTTTGTTTCAATGTACCCCATCTTCCCCTATATGTAGCCAAGAATAGACTATATATACAGTAGACTCCCTCAAATCCACAAAGATTGGGATCAAAGGTTTTGCAGATTTTAAAATTTTGAGGTTTTCTGGTGATTACTTTTGTTTACATTTTCAAACAGACATTTGAATGCAATTAATAATACAATCAAAACTATAATGAATGCTTAAAATATAATAAAATAATGAAATAAGTAGTAACTAAACTAAAATAACAAAAATTTAGATAATTTTTAAAATGATAGAAATATTAAAAACAAAGATAAATTAATAATGAAAAATGTATGATGAAATACTCATTATAAAGATGAAATGTATTTTGTCTAAATTATTCAACAAAACATTACTATTTTGCATCAAAATCATAAAATAAGGAAGGTTTATTTCCGTTTTAGCCAGATTTAATAAACATTTCTTGTTATTAAATATGGCTAAAGCGGAATAGCTTGATTAAAACATAAATATATTTGGTAAGAAGATTATGATGACAAATGATATCAGTGATATTTTGAATATTTTTTACAAATAAATTTATTCTTCCTTCATGTAAAAAACATGAATTCAGTAATATTAAATTAAATTCCATATACAAAATATGTATGGAATTGGTGTAAAACAAAAAAGTCAAATTTTGTCCCTACACCTGAAGTAAATGTTTCATTGTTTACATCCATAAATTTTCTGCAGATTTGAGAGCGTCTACTGAATATTAATGCTTCTAATATGCACACAATTTTTAAAAAGATCCAGATGCAATTTTAACAATTCTGGAAGCATTTAAATTAATTTAAAGAGTGTTTTTTAGCATCAACGACGTCCAGACTGAGAAGGTAAAAGAAGAAAAAAAAAAGAATTCATAAATTACATATAAAGCATAAATTATTATGATTTCTTTTATAATCAAAAAATTGTAGTACAATTAAGTATAATACTGAATCAAGATTTTATCATTAGTATTGCTTTAACATATTTAACAATGAATATATTTTAGAATAATACTGTGAAAAAATATGAATTACATATAAAGCAGAAAATAATAACAGCTAATTTTAAAATTGATAACAAACAGTAAAATATATAAGTTAATAATTTATATTCACAATACAGGGTGATTCAGCTCGTCGGTGACAAACTTTAAGGATCGATAGAGCACACCTAGACGAACATTTTTGAATAGGGAATGTAGGGTCCCTGACGCGATGGTAAGGCGCTAGGCGCTTTCGAAAATTTGGGTGCCGAAATTCGAAACGTCATAAAAACTAGGGAAATGGTTAGATTTTCTTGCTTGTTGCGTCGAAATGATTCTGTTTGTTTAGACTTTCTTCAGTACCAATTTGATAAGCGTATCTCTTAAAACATGGATAGGGGGCGCTGCAGACTTTGGAGAGCTAGACAACAACTTTAAGCCCGTTATTTTGATAATTTAACACATGTTCGCCAAAGTTTATACTCTAACTTAAAGTTTGAACCCAAAAGTAGAGCCCTGCAAAAAGCGTAAGAGCCGGAATAAAATGTCAAAGTACAGGGTGGTCGAAACTCGAAGGCTCCTAAGAGATAAACAAACAGATTTCTTGACTTATGGCATGCATTTTCATGATTCTGTTTGCTGGGGCTCTCTGAAACTCAGTTGAACGGTACAAAAAGAAACATCGATAGGGGGCGCTTTGGGCAAAAAACATAATTCGTTGACATTTCGGACGCTAACTGGAAACGGGGCGCTACGATCAGTTAGAAACAAAACAAGAGAGTAATTTACTTATCATAAGAAGCTATTAAAACTGCAGTTTGTTTGTTTTTTTTAACAAACATAGCTGGTTTCAATCATGCACAATGCGCGCAATAAAATTTACATAAGGTGCTTTTTGCTGATTTATGCAAAAGATATCGTACCATATCGATATGCAAAAGATACGTAATGCGTAGACGACAACGCGAGATGACGTAGTTGTATGCGCAGACACGTCTTTTGAACGTGCGGTACCTACTTAAGCTTCGGGTTACTTGTCTGCAGATCGGTAGTAGGATGGAACGGTACACAAACTCTGAATTGGCTGACATGCATTTGGCGCATGGCGCTGCTGGTTGTAATGGACGAGCCGCTCAGCGGTTGTACGCCGAGCGTTATCCCAACAGGCAAATCCCCTGCCATGCCTTCTTCGTTCGAGTACACCAGAGGTTGTCCACAACGGGATCTTTCGACGGAGGCAGGCCTGAACGGGAGCGATCAGTGAGCACCCCCGACAACGAAGAGGCTGTGCTTAACCTGGTTGAGGACAACCCAGGTCTTAGCACGAGAGATATCGCCAGACATGTTGGCATTTCGCAAGCAACTGCGTGGCGCATCTTACGTTCCCGGAATCTGCACCCCTACCACATCCAGCGGGTGCAGTTGCTCAGAGAGCAGGATTTTGGCCCTCGAGTGGAATTCTCAAGATGGTACTTGGCGATGAGATCCAGGGATCCCCGTTTTGTAAACAGCATTTTGTTTACGGACGAGTCCACCTTCAGCCGGGAGGGAATGTGGAACGCCCACAACAGTCATGTGTGGTGTGATGAAAATCCACATGAAACCAGAAGCCGAGCAGCCCAGGAGCGTTTCACAGTAAATGTGTGGGCCGGCATTCTGGGGGATTGCCTCATTGGCCCTTATTTGTTACCTGAACGGCTGACAGGTGGAAATTACCTGATTTTCCTGGATCAAGTGCTGCCGCAGCTTCTGGAGGAGGCGCACGTACCCGAAGGTTCGCGTCGCCAGATGTGGTTCCAGCACGATGGAGCTCCGGCCCATTACACGAACGACGTGTCTCCATCTAAACGCAAGGTATGGCCAGCGGTGGATCGGGCGTGGGGGTCCAGTTCACTGGCCTGCCCGATCACCAGACCTCACCTGCTTGGATTTCTTCCTTTGGGGTTACCTGAAGGCCGAGGTATACCATACACCTGTCAGCAGTGCTGAAGAACTTGTGGCGCGCATTGTGGCAGCTGCAGGGCAGATCAGAGATACTCCTGGCATTGTTGGAAACACACACTCCTCAATGCGACGGAGGTGCGAAGCCTGCATCATGGCCCAAGGTCGAAATTTCGAGCATCTTCTGTAGTGTTATTTTTTGTAAATAAATTTCCAGTATCATTGATGTTTTTGGTCTAAATTTATTCAGAAGTGTTGAGCAGAGGTAGAAAATGTGTTTTCATTATTACTAACTGATCGTAGCGCCCCGTTTCCAGTTAGCGTCCGAAATGTCAACGAATTATGTTTTTTGCCCAAAGCGCCCCCTATCGATGTTTCTTTTTGTACCGTTCAACTGAGTTTCAGAGAGCCCCAGCAAACAGAATCAGGAAAATGCATGCCATAAGTCAAGAAATCTGTTTGTTTATCTCTTAGGAGCCTTCGAGTTTCGACCACCCTGTACTTTGACATTTTATTCCGGCTCTTACGCTTTTTGCAGGGCTCTACGTTTGGGTTCAAACTTTAAGTTAGAGTATAAACTTTGGCGAGCATGTGTTAAATTATCAAAATAACGGGCTTAAAGTTGTTGTCTAGCTCTCCAAAGTCTGCAGCGCCCCCTATCCATGTTTTAAGAGATACGCTTATAAATTGGTACTGAAGAAAGTCTAAACAAACAGAATCATTTCGACGCAACAAGCAAGAAAATCTAACCATTTCCCTAGTTTTTATGACGTTTCGAATTTCGGCACCCAAATTTTCGAAAGCGCCTAGCGCCTTACCATCGCGTCAGGGACCCTACATTCCCTATTCAAAAATGTTCGTCTAGGTGTGCTCTATCGATCCTTAAAGTTTGTCACCGACGAGCTGAATCACCCTGTATTAGTGGAAAGAAAAAAAGAGTGATATTTTTCCATTCTAGAGGGTTTCACATTTTGTTTTATAGCTATTCGTTACTCGGCACAATTTGAGCTTTATAAAATGAGATTTATTGCCAAATGATGCAAACAGCTATGGAAACAAACCTAATGAATGCTTATGAATGTTTATATGTATATCTATATATTTATATAAATATAATAATTCTGTATCTACACACATTTATGCATAAATATACATATATGTATATGCATTACAATTCTTTTTTATATACAATTTACTTCTCTTTGAATGATAAAATAAATAAATGGCCTTTTCATATTAAATAAACTTACAAATATTGGAAAAAACTGCTTGTGTATACATGAAGCAGAAAATATTTTGCTAAACTTATAGTTTTAATAGTTTTTCTTTACTTGTCATATAGAGCATATTTGCTACTTATAGAGTATATTTTTTATGTAAATGAAAGAATTTGTTTAAAATATTACTCAAATTTTATTTTTTAACCATTTTAAATTCTAAAATAATAAAGTCTTCGGCCTGATAATTATTATTCGGCAAGCAAAATATTTCGTTTACCTGCGTGAGGAATATTTAAAATGGCTATAAATGTCAGTAAAAATGAGTTCTGGCACATAAAATTCTGTGTCATCATACGATCATTCCACAAGTTGAAGAATTTTAAGTAGAAGAATAACTAAAGAAGCATATCTTACCACAAATTTATTTTAGTAGAGAAAATGGGTCAGTAATTCATTTTAAAATATAGCAACTATTATAATCAGAGTATGACCATTTTGACCATTTTATTACACACGCCAACACAATGAATGAATCATAAATCAAATGTCCATTCATAAATAATAAATCAAGAGTTTATTCATAAATAATGAATCTTACAATAAACGGAACATTCCTGCAGTAGAAGTTTTGAACTAAAATACCTATCGCTTTGAATTAACAAAGTAAAATATTTATTTATAAAACATTAGGAAGCATTTTTAAAATTGATAATTATTCATCATTAATCTAGCACTTAAATACGCCGCCAGGTTAAAAATTGGATGCAATCTGATTTTGGAAACTCAGGAATTTTTACCTTAGATTTTTTTTTGGGTAAAGCTTGTTTGTAACCAGTATAAAAAAATACTGGCCATATTTCCATTGCAGCCGATTGTTTGATAAAATAATTCACTTTCAATGAAACAAGAGCAATTCATGACTCATTCTTTTACTGACGTCTTCTTTCTTCCGTAGTTTGTAATATCAAATAACTTTTAAAAAATGTAGTTATTGTACCCTTGTTAGTGTTCAGGTAGTGTAATTTTTTTTCATTACTCTAAAAAAACTCTACAATTTGTTATTTGATAATGAAACTTTACATATCGCAACTACGGATGCACCGAATAGGGATTTTTACCGAATACGGAATATTCGGCTAGCCGAATAGTAATTTTTGGGCCGAATACTGAATATTCGCTGTCCAAATACTTGATATATTTCAAAATTTAAAGGTCTTAAAATGTCACTTTTTAAAACAACTTTACATGATATTTAATAAAAGTAACTTACATTTTGATAAACAAGAGCTTTTTATAAGTACATTTAGTATTGAAAAATATCTGTTTTGAGTTATTTAAGAAGGACAATTATCTGACTTTTTTAATTAATAAAAGTTTAAATTCCATGGTCTCTTCTACATATTGAAAGAAACATTTTAAAATCAAACAGAAATAAGGAAAAAAAGGGAAGAAAAACTTTACAGTCTCATAATTGTCCTTTTTAAATAACTCAAAGCGGATTTTTTTAATTTAAAGTTTATTTATAAAAAATCTTTTCTTTATTAAAATGTAGGTTTCTTTTATCACAATTAGTCATGAAGGCACTAAAGTAAAATGAAATGATGGGAATTCAATAAAAATAACTTTTCTACTTTTTTCGATTTAGCAAGTAATTTTTTAAAAGCGTCTTACATCAATATCTGGATAAGCAACCATTTTCAGAGGTTGTGAACATTCAGGTTTTTCTTAAAATCTTGCTAAAAACTTGCAATAAATGGTCACAACAAACATTATTTTAACAAAAAATAATATTTCAATCAATTTATTCCATTAATATTACAATACATTTAATTATATACTGGGTGTGACACAAGCCAAAATTGAATAAATATTCGCAACTTTATTAATAATGAAGGTATTTTAACTAGATTTATTTCATATTAAATTTATTTGTACGATGATATTGAAAATGGGTACTACTCTGTTATCCCGTTGACCAATTTCGCCAAATTATACAAATCGCCAAACTAATAGCCAAATTATACATATTGACATAATTTTTATTTCAAAGAATTAGTAGAATGTTAATAAAGATACAAATAAAAATCACTTGATGTTTTAAACACGTGAATCGTATTTAATGTCATTGAATGTGACATTCACGATCATCCATTATTGGCATTTAATCTTACAGTTTGGCGATAATTTTTTGGTTGATAGGATAACCTAGTAGTACCTTAAAATGACTGAATTGTGATCAGTGATCAGGGCCTTCGTGAAGAATTTTCATTGGTGGGGGAGATAGCCTGAAATTGCCAAGTCAAAATTCAGCATTTGCCAACTCAATAAAAAGCAAACATGAATTAGTTCTCGGCAGGGTTGGCACGGTTTAAACCAATTGGTTTTAACCATGGTTTAAACCACGGTTTAAACCAAATGGTTTTTTTCTCAAAAAAACCAATTGGTTTTTTTAGAAGAAATCTAATAACATTTTCTTTTTTTTTCTTTATAATTTACATGTTTCAGATTATTGGACATAAATAATTTCTACTTTTAACACTTTATTTCAGTAATAAGTGTTATATATAGTGGGTTTAAGTCTTTTTTTTATGCATAGGATTAAACCAATTGGTTTTTTTTTTATAAAAAAAAGCAATTCATTTTTTAGAAAAAATATAATAACATATTTTTTTTTCCTTAAAATTTTCGAGTTTCAGATTATTAGATATAAATATTTTCTATCATTTTTTAGAAGAAATCTAATGACATTTTCTTTCTTTCTTTCTTTATAATTTGCAAGTTTCAGATTATTGGATATAAATAATTTCTACTTTTAACATTTTATTTCAGCAATAAGCATTAGATATATTGGGTTTATGTCATTTTTTTTATGCAAAGGATTAAAATCAGTACACTTTGGTGAACATATCTATTGCTCTAAAGAAAAAACTTCAAACATGTGAATTGATCATAGATAAAATAAATTCAATATTTAGTATAAAATATTTAATTTTTTTTAATAATGCAGGTTATTTAATGCATTTAATAATGTAACACAATGATCTTTCAAGATTTTGCACAAGCTGTAAAAGAAAATTTTCTTTTGGAAGATTATCTTGAATAATTAAAAACAAAGACTGGTTGCTAGTTATAGCATTTTAATAATAATTTTTTTCCCTCTGCTATCTGCTGAATCTAACGACTAAAAATGTTAACTTCAAATTGTCACTCAGAAAGAAAAAATCCTAAGTGTTTCTAATTTATTATTTGAATAATTGTGGAAAAGAATATTTATCAAACTACATCCAAATGTTTATTATTAGTAATCAAAAGATTGTTTTTAAAGATTTACAGGGCATCAATGGTTCACTGTGTAGAACAGTTAAAACTTTCAATGTAAGACTGTTTGCTAAAACTGCTTAAATTGAAAAATGAATTTTTTCAATTTTCAGCATAAATTCACTATAATTATTAAATTTAAATTATTTTCAATGAAGTTACACTGCTTATAAACCAATAATGTCTGTTTTTATCAGTAAATATGCATGTATATGTAATAAGAAAGGATGTTTAAAAAAACCCGGTTTAAACCAAAAAAACCGTTTTTTTTTGTTTTTTTTCGAAAAAACCTGTTTTTTTTCCAACCCTGGTTCTCGGCATTTGTCAACTAGTTTTATAATTTTACCAAGTTATCACAATTACAAAATATAATGTAGTTTTTATTTGAAAAAATCTTAATAATATTTCTAATTACATTGGTAACTTTCATTAAATCTATCAGAAATAGAAGGTATAGTGAAGTTTTTTATTAAAGTTTTGAACTAATTTGCAGTTAAGTTTATAAATTTGCCAACGTTACCAGCATGTGCGAATGTTTGTAGGGGAGGCTCCCCCTCTGTCCCCCCCCCTTAGCAAGGACCCTGTACATGAGATTAATTGTTTGCCAAGGAAGTAATATTTAAATGTTAGATTTTCAATTGAAAATGTAGAAGATAAAGTTTTCTAATATTTATTCCTTTTGACATAAAAGATGTTAGATTACATTTATGTGTACTTGCATTTTGTGGAATTAAGCTAGAAATTATACCTTGTAAGTAATCCGTTTGAAATTAAATACTAATTAAATATTCTCTAATAAATACATATCAATGTGTAAATGTCTTACTCAGATTATCTATACAATAGACTCCCTCAAATCCGCAAAGCTTGGGACCAGGGGTTGTGCAGATTTTAGAATTTTGTGGATTTATGGTCATTGATTTGTTTACATTTTTGAAATATTAATTTGATTGGTAGTTAAGAATTGTAATCAATGGATATAATAAATTGAAATGTTAAAATAATTCAGTAAAATATTTAAATAAATAAAAAATTAAAAAACAAGTTATTATTACAAAAAAAAAATAATAATTAAAATAAAATTTTAGAAAAATATTAAAGTAAATAATTTAGATGCAATACTAAATATAAAGAATGATGAGGAAAAATCAATCTTTTTTATAAAGAAAAATATTTGCTTTTGTTAATAAACAAAAACAGCTTGATTAATTAAAAAGATATTCATTTTATAAAGCAAAAATTATGCTGCAACTACGATACGATAATGATTGTTCAATTAAATATCGATCATCGTAATTAATAAACCGGCTGTAAATCTCAAATTCATTTCGTAACTAGCAGGGATACAAAAATAGTTATAGAACTATTGAAATAATAAATTTTATATAGCAAAATTTATCCTGCCACGCGAATTGCAAACTCTACCAAAGGGTCATAGTCATTGAAAGTTATATTACTCTGCAACTACAATACAATAATGATTAATTCGATTAAATATCGATCATCGTAAGTCTAGGAAACATTATTTAACACTGCAGAATTTAAATTCAAGGACATTCATTTGAATAGCACATTGAATTTTAATTGACATTTAAAAAAGGAAGAAGTTGAAAAGGATTTAAATATATATATAGTTAAAGAATTATTGGTATTGCAATAGCTGCTGATTTCAGCGACATCTTTAATTCCATTGTTTACATCTAAAAAAATGCACAGTTTTCTGGCGTTCGTGGATTTCAGGGATGCGGATTTAAGGGAGTCTACTGTATTTAAATGGTAATTAGAAATCCCAACAATTTTGGTATTTATTTGCAATTAAACACAAAAATGCTAAAAGTTTTCTTTTGGTTGCACAGTAGATTCCTTCAAATCTGCACATAAATTAGGGATGTAAACAATGAAAAAAGCGGATCAGATATGGGGAAAAAATTGACTTTTTTAGTTTTATATCAATTTCTTATAAACTATAATTTGTAACCTTTATTAATATTACTGAATTCATGTTTTTCATTAAAAAATGATTAATTTATTTTTGAACAAATTACAAGATATTGCTGATATGATTGGTCATCACAGTCTTCTTACCAAATATATTTTTGTATTAATCAAGCTTTTTTGGTTATTATTTCTGATTAAGCCTGAAATAAAATTTCCCCATTTTATGATTTTGATGTGAATTAGTAATATATATTTATGAAGCAAGTTACTTTGAATAATTTAGGAAAAATGCATTCCATCTTTATAATGAATATTTGATCTTACATTATTGATTATCAACTTGACTTTTGCTTTAAATAATTTTAAAAATTATCTAATTTTTTACTATTTTCATGTATTACTTATTTTAATATTTTATTATATTGTAAGCATTCATTATAGTTTTGACTGCATAATTATTTACATTCAAATTACTCTTTAAAAAATGTAAACAAAGCAATAACCACAAATCTGCAAAAATTCTAAAATCCACACAACCTCCGGTCCCAAGCTTTGGAGATTTGAGAGAGTCTACTGTATTAAACTTCCTTCTGTAGCCAATAGAGGTAAGGTAACTCTTTTTTATACCTCAGTATCGTATGTATTTTGTTTTATTTAAATAAAATATTTGAAAAATTGAGAAAAGACTAATCAATTAAATGCCTTTTTGGACTTTTTGCAAGACATATTGCTTCAAAATAAAAATTTTTGTTCTAATTTAGTGCTGCCAGGTACTTTCAAACTTCATAACACTGAGAAACATTTGTGGAAATGTTACACCATAAAACAGGTGGCAGCATTGCTGCCTCTAATTTTATGGAGTATTTTAACCGTTAAAACCGGTATAACATTGTCATGTTACACCAGTAATATATGTTTACATTACACCATTGCATATGTGAAAACAATTACTCCATGAAATTGGAGGCAGCATTTACCACCATTTTTACACCAATTGTATGGTGTAACGTTTCCACAAATGTTTTACAGTGAAGTAATATTACCTAAAGGTGAAATTATTTCTGTTTAAGAGCTTAAAATATACTTTATTTATAAAATGCTGTGTAAAAATGAAAGTTGAATATATGGTAGTCTCATAACTAATACGGTAGCAGTTTACTTCACATACTTAATAATATGGTAGCACCATATCTCATAACTAATACCGTTGAGCAATACTTTACATACTTAATAAGGTAACACTATGTCTTATAACTAATATGGCAGTGCTATATTTCACATACTTAATAATATGGTAATGCTGTAGTTCATAATAAGAATCAACTAAAACAGGTTTTTGAAATCGAAATTGAAAACAAGACCGAATTTTGTTAAACTTCCTATTTTTAGCAAAAAACAAAAATGTCCATTTTTTTTTTTTTTGAGTAAATACATAATATACATAAATACGTGCACATGATGATTAATTAATGATAATGGAGGTTCAAATTGGCTCTGTGCTTCTGACTAAAGCTTTTTGTTTTCATCAAATATATTTAATTCATCAGCCACACAAAATGATTTTCTACTTATGCAAATTTCATCTAATTAAAATATGTTTTAGGTATACATATCTCGATTAAATATTTTTTGTAACTGATTATCTGTTATACTAAAGCTCTGACAAAGAGTAATTGAAATATTTGTGCTGTTACAAACTACAAATTTTCTATCACAGTTAAGTCCGCGGTATAGTCATATTATGCGTTTCTTGCTTTATAATTTGTATTCACCTCTAGAGTAGAGTGGTCCTTATTTTCAAAGTTTTAAAATGTATTATTCTCACCCTCTAAATTCAATACATTACTTCTAAAAATCATTCTTGTAAAAGTTTATAATGATCCAAAAATGAATTTTTAACACAAATAAATAAAAATTTTGAAAAAAATCATAGTAAAAGATCTAATTTTCATGATATAACTTTTTAATTTTATTAACAGTGAAAAATAAACTATATTACAGATTGTACGTAATATGTGTATGTAATTATTTTTATTTGAACACATACATATCAATTTTTTAATGAAATAACTTTAAAAATGCATTTTTTTAAGATAGCATATTAAATTAATTATTAGATTTCAAAAATATCTATTCATATTATACTGATTACAAAATTAAAATTTTGTTTAGGAATAATAAAATTATGCATAATCCATAATTCTCTATAATCCACAATGTTCCATAATCTGCACAACCTTTGGCCCCAGCTTGTGCGGATTATAGAACTTTGACTGTATTAATGCATTGAAAAGTTACTTATCTGCTCTATAAAATCTGTAAACCTATCTGTAAATGCAATTATTAAGCTAATTATCTAAAGATGGTATCGGTGATATAAAGATGGTAAAGTTTGTCATTGCAGCACCAGCAACAAATATTCATCTTATTATTATTATAATTATTATTATTTTTTTTTTTTTGCCATACTAGAAAGGTTAATAAATTTGTTAAATGAATTTTATTTTTTAAATTATAGTCTTGCTTACTAAGAGTTTTAAACTTTTATTGAGTTAGTTTAGTAATTATAAAAATATTATTTTAGTATTAACTGAAACTGGCAGCAAATGATTTCTTTATTTTATATTTCTTCATTTCAGAATGTTTGAAGCACAATACTGTGAACTTTAATTTCTTTTAGATCCATCTTATTAACAAAAAAAATCAATAAAATGTTTTATCTTTCAGATGTATGTGGTGTCTAATATAAAAAACCTTAACATATGCATCCACAAAACTAACTTTGGTATTGATGCAATGTGGCATTTTTTTTGCTGCATCACATGGGAAAAGTTCCCGTCGTGGTCTAGGAGGAACTATCAAAAGACTTGCTAAAAAAGCAATCTTACAAAAACCCTATGAGAACCACAAAATCACTCCCTGACAGTGTTATGATTTTGCAAATAAAGATATTTCTGGCATAAATTTAATGTATTGTATAAATGAAGAGTAGAATGAAAATAATACATAACACAATATTCTGATTAGACAGAATTTTTAGAACCTGCTGGTAAAAGTGGACGTACCACAGGTTGGAGAAATGCATAGTTTTCCTTGCTATTGGTGAGGGAATTTTTATGTAGTCTTCAAAAGCTGCAGAATAAAATGTTATGCTGAAAACTTATTTTTTTAATTATTTACTAGATAGCTATACAATATCGCAACTTTCTAAATGACTTTGATGTAAATTCTATTCTATATTAAACTTTCATCCCTTGTATCTATTTCTTAATTTTATAGAAAAAAAAAACATGAAAATACACTGAAGTAACAGGAATCGACTATTTTTTGTAGTTGAATAAATTCTAGCCAAACAATTTTCAATTGTATGTTGAATTTTGCTGGCCGGCAAGGTTTTCTAGCAACTCCAAATGATATTAAATACATGCATGCGAAATATAGGAAACATTTGAGAATTTCGCAAGAATTTGTTTAATAATTCAGTAGTTGTTACTTCAAAAACAGTTCTGAAAGTTCCGCTATCAAATGCGCAACATTTAAGAGTTTTTGTCTGTCACATCACAAAATTGGCTGGATCCAAAATGATATCTGTGTCAAAAGAAGAATCCACACCTCCCATTAGAGATATCTCACAATGTCAAATGCCAGACACTCCCCCCTCCCCCCCCTAAAGTGAAAACATTGTATATGTACAGGCCCCTATCTCATAAACTACGAAAAAAGATGTAGATGGAACAGGATCAACATTTTGACTTATAGACACACGTATGTATCTACAGTTAAGTCACATGTCTAAGAATACATAATGTGACAATTTGATGAATGAATTTTGTGCCGTTTAAGGAAATGAAAATTTTAAAATCGGCTATTTGATTCAGAATTAAAATTTAGTGCAGTTTGTTTAAAAGTGTTTTGTTTATTATATTTTTCTTTCTGTTTTCAGATTCAAAGGTAGATAAAAGTTTTTGGCTGAAGTTCAATCAGTCATTTCTTTGGATGAAAATAGCAACAATCTGATAAATACTGATTCTTTCAAGAAGTTTCCTATTATTATCCAAAGCAAAACGTTGTAATACAAGAAGACGTCATTGATTATGGAAGAAAATCCGTACTCCTGTGAACAGCATATTGTTCCTCAAAATGGGGATAAAGAAAAACATTCCTCCATTGATTCAGGAGATAAAGTTTTCATTTGTGAAATATGTTCTAAAACATTTTCTCAGAATAGTAGTCTGAGAAGACATATAAAAAATATTCATGCAGGGGATAATTCATTTGTATGTGAAATATGCTTTAAAAGATTTTCTAATAATAGTGCTTTGAGAAATCATCTCTTGACTCATACAGGAGGAAAACCTTTTGTTTGTAAAACATGTTCCAAAGGGTTTAGTGATAAGAGTACTCTAAGAAAACATTATTTGACTCACACAGGAGATAAACCTTTCGTTTGTGAAATATGTTCCAAAGGTTTTTCTCAAAATGGCCATCTAAGAACTCATCTCATGACACATACAGGAAAAAAACCTTTTGCTTGCGAAGTATGCTCCAAGGATTTCTCTACAAACAGTAATTTAAAAAAGCATCTCTTGACGCATACAGGAGAAAAACCTTATACTTGCGAAGTATGCTCCAAGGGATTTTCAAATAGTAGTAATTTAAAAAGCCATCGCTTGACGCATACAGGAGAAAAACCTTTTGTTTGTGAAATATGTTCCAAAGGATTTTCTAAGAATAGTGATCTAAGATGGCATCTCTTGACTCATGCTGGAGAAAAACCATTTGTTTGTGAAATATGTTACAAAGAGTTTAGTGGTAAGCGTACTCTAAGAAAGCACCACTTGACTCATACAGGTGAAAAAACTTTTGTTTGTGATCTATGCCCTAAAAGATTTTCTCGGAATGATAGTTTAAGAAGGCATCTCTTGACACATACAGGATAAAATCTTTGTGCTTCTGAAATGTGTTCCAAAGAATTTGTAGACATTGTGAACTTGAAAAACATCTCGTGATTGATACAGGAGAAAATGTTTTGTTTGTGTTATATGTTTCTAAAGGACTATCTGATAACCATTATTTAAAAAACATTTGTCTCATATAGATACCTCTTAAAAATCTCTTTCATTATTTTCTTAAAATTATGTATGAACCCTGTATGTCTCATTGCATTTACTATTATCACATCTCTTCTGTTTTAGCATTTAGTAATAAAATAATAAAAATTTTCCATAATTGTCATAGTTGTCATTTTGATAAACAACTCCAGACCTGTTCATTAGTTTTCGGTAAAAACTTTTAGTGGGAAAAAAAGATTGAAACAGATATTAAGTTGTTGAAGAGTTGTCAGCAATCAAAATTTGAAAGCTGGCAACATTTTGCCAGATTTGGCATTTTAATTTATTTTCAAGATTAACAATGCCAATAAGGTTTGGTATTAGTGAAACAATGTCGCCAAATTTGGCACCAGTGTATAATTGTTAATCTTCTGAGAGTATATTGTTTTATAGAGTTTAACTCAGAGTTAACTTTTGAATGAGTTATGCCCAGTCTTTCTCGCTGTTATGTTATAATATAAGCAAATGTTTGTGAGTGTATGCAAATTTTATCCATGAAATAATTATAACAGTTTTGGCTAAATTTCTAAATTGAATAAAAGGAAGTACCTTCTAATTGAGTTAATTTTTAAATTCAATTTAATCGTACTGCCATCTACATTTTACAGAAAAAGATGAAGGATTTAATAATTATAAATCAATTTTTTGATTTATTAATTAAACCTTTATAGTCTGACAGTACTTTTATGTACCATGAAAGAAAATTCGATGTAAAATTTATTTAATTCTTCTATACCCATAAAAGCAGATTACCCTTTTCATACAAAGTAATTCGCCAAATCCAATTCAGAAAGCGCAGGTGAACAGTCGAAGCCTCACTGTTTTCCAATGCGGTTCTTTTCTCGACCCTTTACAAAGATGTCGCTTTTCTCCTTTTAAAAAATGTTATACGAAAAGTGTACAACTAAAAAACAATTTTCTTTTACAGGTGGCATCACAATGCATTTATTGATATTATTCAGTTAAGAATTGCAGGATTCGCATAACAGTATTTTTTGTTAATGAATCTCATTATTCTTGTATGTATTTTGCAAGAATAGCTCTCACTACCAATATATTAAATGAGTTTTGATTTTAAAAAATGATTTAAAAGTTTAAATTATTGTCATCCATGTTGTTCTGAATATCTCGAACATTAACATAAATAATTATTTGTGGAGTAATTTTTTTTTTCAAAACGAAGTCAAGAAATTCATTTAAAAATCCGCATCCCATGCAAAAAATAATAATAATAATTAAAGAAAAAAAAACAGTCAAGTTTTTTGAAAATCCAGAAAGATATCAGCGATATGAGTGAGCTGAGTTTCAGTTCTTTCTATAGACAACTGGATGATAAGGGATTCTTCACAAATTAACAATGTTAATTTAATTTTTTAGTTTAATTTTCATATATACTTTCTTTTATCTTTACTAAAAAAAAGCATTGGATTCGTTAAAATTTTCGAATTCCGTTTTTTGACGGATTGACATATTTTAAGGGTCAGAGATTCCAAAAAATGTGTTTTATCAAAATGTCTGTCTCTGTGTGGCATAACTTTTGTGGGCGCTCTATCTCCAGAAGTAATGCACCGAATTTAGTAAAAAAAAATATATTTAGGTACTCCCTGATATAAATTGAGGCTGATTATTTTTTTTGGTTTAAATCGTTCAACAGATGGCGTCGCTGTACTACCTTTTACGATTTCTTCAACAACTCTATCTAATGAACTACTGCATGGATTTTCGCTTAACTTCAAATTCTGTTATTCCTTGAAATGAATGAATGCCGTTTGCATTTTGGTGTTAATCATTCAACAGGTGGCGCTGCTATGCTGTATTTTTCACGATTTCTGCAATAGCTTGTGTCAAGATTTAATGCATGGATTATCATCAAACTTCGGATTCCGTTAATCCTGGATATGAAGTGAAATTATTTACATTTTGGTATCAGTCACCCAATAGGGGGCGCTGTTATACTCATTTTCCCCGATTTCCATAATAGCTCTATCTCAAGAACTGATGCTTGAATTTTTATCAAATTTCAGATTCAGGTTTATCAGTACTATTGCTTATTATATGTTAGTGTAAATCGCACAGCAGATAGCTCTTTTATCCTGCATTTTCCCGATATCCACAATGTTTTTAAATGATTTTTTATATTGGATAGCTGAGATTGATATAAATGCAGGTCGTTTCTCACTTTTTTGATTTTGGTACGAAACCAAGCCAGTTCCGAAAATGAAACCGTCCTCATAAAAAATATCTGTAAACAAAATCATTAAACGGACTGCATAAGATCGATCTCAGCTGCTCAAAGCTATAAAAAAAAAATTAAAAATATAAAAATGTAACCGAGATATCTTTATAAATTTCTTCCTTAGGTGTATGGGTCTTTTCACTTGAATGAAGTAGCCTCTTAAACAGGATTCTGCTATACACAGGCTCTTTTTCGCATGTTTTACTATACTTTAATTCAGATACATTTAAACAAGCCTAGAAATGTACTATTCTTTATAAAAAGAAAATAAAATTTTATGTTTAGTTGTAGAATAATTATAATTTAAAGATGCATACAATTCTTGTTAAAAAAAAAAAAAAAAAAAAAAAAAAAAAAAAAAAAAAACTTTTTGCTAAGACTAGATTTACTGATGTTTGAATGGACCAGGGCTGGCCAACAGAATGATTTTCATACGGGGAGTGTCAAAACCGGGATTTATTTAAAGCCCGTCCAGTCTCGGTTCGATACGGAAAAAATAAGTTAGATATGGTTCGGTCCTTTAGAATAAAAGGCTCGACCCAGAAAGTATAACTAGGCCTGGCCTGAGACTTCAGGAAAAAGTAGTGTCCAGACCTGGTCCAAGGAAGCCCATATGGGTGGAGGGGTTGGTAAAGTGAAGCTTTTTTTCAATATAAATCATTTGTGAGGTTTGAAATTTTTAATTTTATCATGTAAAAAACAAAACATTGTAAAACATGCCCAGACAAGATCAGAAGGCGCTGCAAGAAATTTTCATTTTAGATGGGTTCTGATCTTAGCAGTTACATTTCTTGGGAATTCATTTTGCCATAACTTTTTTTTTTTATTAATATTCAAGCTGGATTCTGTTTCATGCATTTTCTGTTTGTGCAAGGTTTTAATGAGTCCTTTTGACTAGTTCTTTTTTTCACAAAGAGGGGGGGGGATACGGAATCAGAAACAATTTAAGATTGAGATAGATTGTTATCGTAGCTGGTATATACGTGATTATAGCATTTCACTGTATAAGGAAAGATTTCGTTATAAACAGGATCCATATTCACAGATTGGGTATAGTAAAAATAATTTTGCATGAGCAAAATAATCAACTATTAGAGATATATTTAACCCTAAGATGTAAATCATACAGTTATAATTCTCAGTTGAAAAATTCATTTTCTCGCGTCTAATAAGGATTAGAATCCTGAATGCGTTAGGTTGTCCGCAGCCCCAACTCAAAAATCATATTTCAAGTAATCCCAATAGACCATGGCAAGCAGAGAGATCACCAGGGATTAAGTCCCTCCCCAAAATTTTTATCTGGGCATATCGAAAATGGCATAAAATGTACGCTATCAAATTTCAATACAAGTATCTTTTTATTATTTTTAACCGACTTCCAAAATGAGAGGAGGTTATCAATTCAACGCGTATGTATTTTTTTATGTATGTTCACTGATTACTCCGAAACTATTCAACCGATTTCTGTTATTTTTCTTTTAAATGAAAGACGATACTCTCGAATTGGTAGCACTTCCGTTTCATCAAAATTGGTTCAGTACTTTTTTAGTAATTAGGCAAAAACTAATAAAATTAGTGATTTTTCGCTAATTAAAAGTGTTGAATACGTTCGTTGAATGGAGTGTAGATAGCATGGCCGAGCGGTCTAAGGCGTCAGATTGAAGCTCGGTTTCTCGAAAGAGAGCATGGGTTCGAACCCCACTTCCGACATTATTTACATCCATGTAAACTTTACAATTTTTTCCGTATTACAATTTTTATTATTAACCAGCTTCATAAAAGGAAGAGGAAGTTATCTGTTCGACGCGTATGTATTTTTTTTCTACGTATGTTCACCGATTATTCTGAAACTATCCAATCGATTAATTTGGTTTTTGTGTTAAATAAAAGAGGCTACTCTCGAATTGGTACCACTTCCATTTCATTGAAATTGGTTCAGTACTTTTTTAGTAATTAGGCAAATTTTAATAAAATTGATGATTTTTCGCAAATTAAAAATAACATGGACTTTGAATAAGCTCGCCGATTGGAGCGCAGTCAGGAAGACCCAGCGGTTTAAGAAGCCAGATTTAAGCTCTGGTGGTGGAAAAAGAGCGTGCGTTCGAACCCCACTCCTGACAAAATTTGCATCCATGGATAATTTACAATATTTTTTTCCGAATTATAATTTGTATTAACTGACTTCAAAAAATCGTTAACTTTTAACTGAAAACAGAAAAATAAACTTTTCTTCAAAAAATTGAATCGACTTCAAAAACTACTACAAAGTGAAAAATAATTTTTTTACATTATAGTAATAAGAAATTAAATTAAGAGCATAGTATTTACCATGCGTATTATTATATTTATGTACATTAATTTGATCTTTTGGAGTCGGTGACAGACAAGCCAATTTCAAAAATTAAATTAAGTATCCAATGCAAATCCTAAAAGAATAAAGGCTTGGCTGGCACCGACTCCAAAAAATCAAATTAATGTACATAAATATAATAATACGCATGGTAAATACTATGCTCTTAATTTAATTTCTTATTACTATAATGTAAAAAAATTATTTTTCACTTTGTAGTAGTTTTTGAAATCGGTTCAATTTTTGGCAGAAAAGTATATGTTTCATCTCTTTGTCCTATTTTTGCATTTGTTCTTTTAAGCGATCCAGCAAAGTAAATCGTTTTATTAAATGAAGAAAATGATTGAATTGCACTAATGCTAATTTTTTCGGAACGAAAATGTTCTCAAAAACTTTCTCATTTCTTTCCACTTTCCTTGCGTGAGAAAGCGGACATCTTTGATTTGATTGTAAGGTCAAGCTTGTGTCCGAGTGGTTGCATTGATTTGAAGTGCGGACACACACGACTACTTTTTGCGGTTCGAAGTTGGCGTGTTTTATGTTCGCAGGCGGCGCGTTTTATGTAGAATGACTTCTCCATTTCAAGGAAGGAAAATTTCAATCGAATTGCAGGACAGGGATCTTTCTCTTAAGTAGGGTGTAGATAGTTATCTCGTGAACCGCCGCGGTGAGCAGTCCATCTTCGTCGATGACACTTTAGATCAGGAATGACTAGATAACGGATCCCTTTGTTCTCTTTGGGAATGCTTGAAGCCGGAATGGCCGAGATTTGGCGAGAGTTTTCCTTGCCAAAAGGGTGTCTTTTTTGGCCATTATCCCTTCTTGGCAATTTCCTGCTTTCATTCTCATAATAAAAGAACATAGCGCAGTCGAAATAGGTCTTGGTGGCTGGTGGGATCGGCGGGAGAAACCGGATTGCACGTGATGGTAGGGAGGTTGATGATGGCTTCAAGAAAGATTGCTATTTCTTAGTCCAGTTATATTATAAGTCAATGGATGACCCCCACAATCTGACTCCCTTGCGCAAAGCGCTGTCGCTGCTAAGCGACCAAGAGTCCCGTCAAACATCTTTATTTACGATCCAAAAGCTTTAGACTCTAAATAGAAAAGAGAAGAAAAAAAGAGAGAAATTGGAACCGTTTTCTGTAGTCAGTAAGCCACAGAAGGGTTCACATTCTAGATTTCCTCGAATTCAATTGATGTTCGGCAAAATACAGGTGTTCTCGGAGCCTTGTTGAGAATTGCGGAGGGTCCTCTTCAAGGTCAACTGAAATTTTACGAAAACGGACTGTATAATTCCTTTTCCCCGGTGAGCGACCCATGTATTTGAATAAAGATAACATAATAAAATGCACGTCGCCTTTATTTAAGAAATAATAAAATTAATTTAGAGAATATTATTTAACACAAGAATTTAGAATATCAAGTGATTTAAAATATCAAATGAATATTATTTAATACAATATTGTTTATATTTTTAACAACAGATGGCAGCTCTAGCAAAATTCCATTTGATTTCACCAGAAGTTATTAAAACATTAGATTATTAAATATTTGTTTAATATCTAACACAAATAAACATTTTACTTACAAATTTGGAGTTGAAATTTCACTAAATGCTAGTTATAATGTATAGGTATGAAATTTTTATCTTCCGAAAAGCGGGTAGAAAATTCATTATCAAAAATAAGACGTCTTCCATAGGGATTTAATTTTTTTAATTGTTTCTTTCCCAACTCTTTATTCTGTTTTTCGGCTTTCAGATAGTCCGTGTCACATCCATACATAAAACATTTCCGCCCCATATCAAATTATGATGCAAAATGATAAATTTATGAACAAAATAATTACACAGTCGTATAGAACACAATGTTAAATTGATGCGTGAAGTGTGCACAGTGCCGCTATGTGCCCACTTCAGCGTTAGGGTCAAATTTGGTTGAGAGTTGCCATTGGAGAAGTTTCTAGAATAGCTAAATATCCGTTTCCGTTCTTTTTAATGTTTCAGTTTTTCCCATATAACTGTTTTTTTCTGTGTGTGTGTGTATGGGAGGGGGGGGGCGTTTCTCATTTTTTTACGTAATTTGTCTATTGAAAGCTTATGCTGCATACATTACAAAGCTAGCATAAAAAAGTATCTCCCGTCATTCTGGGTCATGTTATGGACTCATAATTGTTTAAAATTTAAATTTCTTTTTCTTTGAGGTTTACAACCAATCAGCATCTGAAAACAATCGTGCCAATTTGGTGTATGTATGATATCTGTGCCATATAAATATTATTTAGTTTTTTTTTAAATGTCCACTCCATTGTTATATTTTTCAGTGACAATCAATGCACAGTTTCTGCTCGGGCAACGCGGGCAGGTCAGCTAGTATGAGATAATTTTAGTGAAGATATTTACTTAATTTTACATATACACTGTACAAACATATGCGTACTTGTTTCATATTATTACTAGTATTAAGAAATGCTCTGACGAGCACCAAAAAAGGTTAATATGTTTTTAAGTATAAAAAAAGTTTTGACAAGTGTTTATATTAACAATTGAACCAGAAGGAGGACAATGGATCCCTTCTTGGCTGCAACTCACATCAATGCCAATTTTGAAAAAATCACGTTTGCGCTTTTTCCATGTAAAATAAATTTGCGGTACTTTAGTCGAACCCCAGACTTCTAATATACGTAGACGCCACATTCCATTGTTCTCTCGGCATGGTTTCGAATTCAACATCTTTGGCAAAAATATACCGCTTTTGGCGGTGATCGCTTTATTGGCAACTTTCAGATTTCACAAAGAGAAAAACAGAAGTGCGGTCCATCTCAAGACAAACATAACAATATGAGTTTCCGCGCGGGAGAAAAACCGATTTGACGCGCTAAATCTGTCTTCCATCACGTGACGGAAGTCAAAGATGTCAAAGTAAGAAAATGTTACCGATGTGGTGTCTAGGTATCAGAGGTCATTGAGTCGAACTTCCAATCACGCTTTACATGTTGACTGCTCTGCACTACAATCCATTTTCTCTGCAATTCTTCTCTCCGGGCGTGCTTGGTGGCACTACATCGGTGTAATACACTATAGGAACTAGGCTTTTGGTACTATGTGGCTTAATCTTACACTCATGTTTAACAAGCTGCATCTTTACTGGATACGTCTTCACACTATACATTTTTAAAGTAATTGTGACTGATTTGTTTTCATGGAAAAAGAGCAAATAGGATTTTTTTAAGTTGGCTTTGAAGCGAGTTGTAGTCAAGAAGGGATTCCTTGTCCTCCCTCATGCTCAATTATTAATAGAAGCAATTGTCAAATCTTTTTTCATACTTAAAAAAAAAACTTTTTTTGGTGCTCGTCAGAGCATTTTTTAAGACTAGTCATTTATTTTTTTTATATATAAAAACGAAAGTTTTTTTATATCTTAAAAAGCAGAAAAATTGCTGGCGTCAAGATTTTATTGTTGTATTACAGTAACAAGAAAGTCATCGTATTGTCATATAAAATACATAATATCTAGAAAATAAACCAAGGAGTCGAATGAAAAAACTACAGTGCATTCACAACTTTATAGAAAGAACTGAAACTGAATGCTTCACAATAAAAACAAACATATTTTTCACGTAATTTTTTTTTTTTTTTTTTTTTGATCAATTATGTTACATACATAACGATTTTTATATCCTTTTAAACTTGGAGGCAATGAATTAAAAAACTGCATCAGCAACATCAAGAGACAATGTTCAACTGGAGTTTTAAGGCACAAATTCGATTTTCTCAGCGTCCATCAAACATACAAAAATGAAAAAATAAAATCTAAATTAATTTTTATCCTGACGAAAAAAATAAGACAAAATTGAAGTTAATCCATCAATGGGATAGTTAGCTACAATTTGTTGAATTTTTCGTCTTCATTTTTTTTCGTTAAAAGTTTAATAAAAAACTACGGTAACTACGATAATTTTTTGAATGCTATCATTTTATTTGTCTCATCGAGTCCTGTCTTTTAATAATATAAAAAAAAAAAAAAAAAAAAAAAAAAAAAAAAAAAAAAAAATCACTGTCGTAGGTCGACTGGTTTGTCAGAAATTTCAAAAAAGACGTTTGCATTTTCCATTTCTTAAGCATATTATACTAAATGCTACCGCGTTTGCTATGATTTATTCATTAAGTGATATAAAGAGTTAATGAATCATTAAGTATTTATTCATTAAGTTAAAATAAAGAGTTATAAATGTTAAACAATACGTGTTTGTTATTAGATCACATTAAGAAATTGGAAGAAATTTCAAAAGGAAATATTTAGATGATTATTTATTTATTTTAAAGTATTTTTTAACGAATTCAAAAAAAGTTTTAAAATTTTGTGTGCTAAAAAATGGAGGATTTTAGGGGGAGAATTCATACGATTCTTTTTTAGATGCGTTCGTATAACAGAGCAAAAACTACCCAAGAGAATCGCTTGAAATTAAAAATATATAGCTATTCCATAATTTTGTTACTTTAAATTTTATGAAAATCGGATGTATAGTTTAATTACAGAAACAACCAAAAGCATTCTGTTACATTACGGTCAATGGAAAAATATAATTTCAAGAGAATTTAAATGATGTTATACTGTTTCGAACACAATAGAATTCATATGTGCCTAAGAAGCATATATTAAAAAATACATTCTCAACAATTTGTTGTACTAAGAATATTTTTTATTAATTTAGAGGAACATAAATATATTATATTACACAATGATATAGAGGGGAAATACTGTTTTACTACTGTTATACTGCGTTACTACTATTAAACTATTTCACATTTTATGAAATTCATATATGGGGCTAAGGTTTACTGCAAATTACTTTTTGTACAATAGAAAGCAGATAATATTTACAAGGACGTACAAAAGATTTCGGCCGATACTATATTTGATGCATTGTATACTATTACACCAAAACCTGAATATTTTAAAAACTTTGTAATAGTACGAACGCACCTCATTTGCTATGTTTGATGTGCAATTTCCAATTTGCTTTATGCAGGAATCGGGTCGAAACCGGAAAATTATCTTACCGAAAATTATCCCTGTATTCACTATCTTTACTTCTACATTAAAGATAAGAATGGGTGTTTTGATAATTTTTCTAAATCTCAATTATAAGCTTCTCTTCAATTTTTTTTTCTTTTGAAAAAAGGAATACTTACAAACGACAATATACAAAATGTAAACGGATAATAAATACTTTGAACCCTCTCCCCTATTCTACAGAAAACATGTTTCAGGAAATCTCAGAAATTCATACTCATTTCATTCAATATATTTTTTTCAAATAATGTAAAATAAAAAACCATAAACGATTTTCCACATAGAGTATAATATAAAATCGAATTATTTTGAGCATCCCTCTGAACGATCTACAAATGCTACAGCCAATCTGAGTAACTTTGGTCCAAGAGACGAAAAAAAAAGATTAAATCTGCTACACCACTTAGGATAACGGCAAATTTTTAGTCTAAAAATATAGATAGATGCACTATTGTGAGTTTGGCAATTCAGTGGAAATAATTCTTGAAGGTTCCACCATGGCAGAATGGATCAAAATTCCGTAAAAGTATAGCTAAGTTACCCGGATTGACTGTACATAATTCAATTTCAATAACGAATGTGCCATAATACACCTAGGTATCTTACATCAATTAAATTGTAATATGTGTAATTCGAAAGAGTTAACTCATAATCAGATGGGCTTGAGCTAAATCGAAGTCATAATAATTTTTTCAATATCATGGAAAGTATTTGAGATTGAATTGGCTGACGTAAGCAAATATTTCATTGTTGTTTTTTCCAATATTTACAGACATTTAAAAATCACACCAGACTGTTATCTCTTTGCGAAATAATAATTGGAATAGGCGATCCTGAAATGAAGGAACTTAAAATATTACTTAAGCTATCAGTAATGACATGACAATTAAATTAGGATAGTTTCTTTTAATAGAATCCTGATGAGAAAAGGATAGGTCAAAAATTTTTTTACAAACTTTACTTACATTTGAAATGCCATCAGACTGTAAGAATCTTAAAAAATAACAATCAGTGTTTCAAAGACACATAATTTTTTTTCAATATTATGGGTAAGTCAAGGGGCCATACCATTTTCGAAACTAACATTTTGATTTTCAGCTTAAATATTTATAAGAAAATCAATTTTAACATCAAAGAACTTTATTGTGCGAAATTAGGTTTAACAAAATTTTTTATTACTTAAATACTATCATTATAAAATTTTACAGGCGTATAAGGGAAAAAAATAAGCAGATTTTTAATACTTTTTAGATAATACAAAGCATGATAAAAATAAAATTTTGTTTGCTTTGGCACATCGTACGGCTCTTGATTGACAGGTTTAAATAGGAAATTTTTCGTTGACCATTCTTCTATTTTACAAAATGTAATTAATGGAATGAAATATATATATTCTTATATTTCTGATATTCTAAATATTCTACGGTTATTTAACTGTAACTAACGTATTTTAGGAGCAAAATATACCTCTTAGATAGCTTTTTTGGCATTTATTTTTGTTAATCTCTCATAAAAGTTTTTTCACCACTTTGAATTAACAGAAGCTTTTTCGAACTAAACATTTGAAAGAATATCTTGACACAAATCTCACACACAAATGGTTTCTTTCTAGTATGAATTAAAAGATTTTGCTTAAAACATACATCTAAAAGACTTTATTGTTGCATATCTCACACCCAAAAGGTTTAATTCTAATATCTCACACTCAAAAGGTGAAGTTACCAGTGTGAATTAAGAAATTCCTAGCTAAATCATTCTACTGAAAAAATTTCTTGTCAAATATCTCGCACACGAAAAGTTTTTCACCATTATGAATTATCAAAACCTATCTAAAATCATCCTTTTGAGAGAATTTATTGTTTCATATCTTGCGTACAAGAGGTTTCTTACCAGTGTGAATTAAGAGATGCCTCGTTAAATCATTCTTTTTAGTAAAATTCTTACTGCATGTCACACGCAAAAGTTTTCTCACCAGTATGAATTAACAGATGCTTCCTTAAATCATTTTTTGACAGAAATTATTGTTACATATGTTACATAAAAATTATTTCTCACCAGTATGGTTTAACAGATGAGTGTTTAAACCACTCTTTTGAGAGAATCTCTTGTTGCATGTCTCACACACAAACGGTTTCTCACCAGTATGAATTAAGAGATGTCTGTTTAAATCACCTTTTCGAGAAAATTTCTTGTTGCATATCTCGCATACAAAGGGTTTTTCACCAGTATGAGTTAACAGATGCTTCGTTAAATCATGCTTTCGAGCGAATTTATAGTTGCATATCTCACATACAAAAGATTTCTCACCAGTATGAATTAACAGATGTCTGCTTAAAATGCCCTTTCGAGAAAATTTTTTGTTGCATACCTCACATACAAAAGGTTTCTCACCAGTATGACTTAACAGATGGCTGCTAAAATGGCCCTTTTGAGAGAATTTCTTGTTGCATATATCACATGCAAACGGTTTCTCATCAGTATGAGTTATCATATGCTTTGTTAAATCACCCTTTCGTACGAATTTATTGTTGCATATCTCACATACAAAAGATTTCTCACCAGTATGAATTAATAGATGTCTGCTTAAATGGTCCTTTCGAGAGAATTTCTTGTTGCATACCTCACATACAAAAGGTTTCTCACCCGTATGACTTAACTGATGGCTGCTTAAATGGCTCTTTTGAGAAAATTTTTTGTTGCATTGCTCACATACAAAGGGTTTTTCACCAGTATGACATAGCAGATGGCTGTTTAAATTGCCCTTTTGTGAGAATTTCTTGTTGCATACCTCACACATAAAACATTTATCACCAGTATGAAATAACAGATGCCTGTTTAAATGGCTCTCACGAAAGAATTCTTTGTTGCATACCTCACACTGTTTTGGGAGAAATTCTTGCATAGCTCACAAATAAAAGATTATCCTAGCAGTGAATTTGAAGCTGCTTTTTCAAAAAGCTCTGATAAAAACTACTTTACTGCATTTGTTTCACACATTAAAGATATTTTGTGTGATATGATGCGTTAGCTTAATGGTTTTATGCATCTGCAATAAAATAAAATTGATTATTATAAGTTTTTACATTTCATTAAAAAACAAACAAAATAAAATAAACTTATCACGAAAATTTTAAAATCACTGTAGAAAATGAATTGTAATGATTTGCCTGTCATAGCATTAAAAACTACAGTAGACTCCCAATTATCTGAAGTTAACAGAATCAAAGATGTTTCAAATGCCTTTCCAAACAGCATAAAGATTCAATTATAAATAATATATATAGCAACAATTTAAAAATAAATATCTCTTTATTAATAAAATATAAAGTAAATTTAAGGAGAAAATTCCATAATTTAATACCATTTAAAGAAAAGATGATACACTTTACAAAGTACAGAAAGAAAATAATTATTTTTGTTGTTATGAAATTCTAATGTGCAAATGTGTTTAGTAAGAAATTCTCCTGACTTGCATAACATAATAATGCAAATTTCTGATTTTTTTAAAATCTAATATTAATGCTTATTGCTAAAACATTCTCTATCATTTAATATAACTTTCACTGCAATTAAATAATGCAACCACTTAAATAGCCAAGTAGATGCTGTGGACTCCCCCATCACAAACAAATGTGTGGGTTTCTGAATCATGCATTGAACAACACTCGAAACTACTAAGACTGAATCATAATGAACACATCAAAAATTCCACTTTAGGCAGGTGTTTGTCTTAAATGGTATAATTCAAAGTTATGTCTTTTGCAAGGGCTATGAATTTTTTTGTTTTAAGCATATTTCATAAATATGTTCCATTTTAATTGTATCCTCTAAAACTAATATAATGTATTTACTCTGTAGCGCACTTGTGAAGAGTATAAATATATTACAATGAAATCTGTAAAGGTGGTCTATCTTAAAGGTAAAGAAAATCAGGATTACACGAAACCGTATATTTACAGTTCCTAAAACTTGAATCCTATCCAGAATAGAACATTTTGCGATTATGTTTCCTTCTTGGCAGATTTTTGGTGAACACAGAATCATCCCGTAAATGGAAAAAAAAATGATGGTAACGAAGAATAAAAATACAAGTGTAACAGGGAAATGGGTTTTAATGGGACCTACTATTGCTGAAAGTTAAGAGAAAAGATCAGTTTATAGAAATGCAATAACGTCACACTGATTGATTTTCGAGATCCTTAACTTTCTCCATTTTATAATTTTATATGAAACAATATTATAACTAAATGTACTGGCTGGAGTTATTAAAATTAACTCAGTTCTTAAACTGGTTATTTGTGAACTTTTATACCATTTTTAAAATACCTTGAGCAATCTGAATATGATTTATCTTCTGTTCTATAACATGCTGATGATGTCTTAGCATCTCTAAAAGAGTTTTCGTCAATCAATAAGTAAGAAATAAGAAACTGGTGCTTAAAAGTTTGTTGACCAGTTCAAAAGAGCAGAATTCCTTGCAACAGAAAATTTGAGGGATATTTTTTTAATCATAGAGATTTCTTGTAATGTTGGCAATTCGATGTAGCGAGATAATACATCTCATGATAAATTTAAAGAATATTTCCATAGATCAGTATTCTCTCTCAAATGAATTATTTTATTTCGAGTCTCGTTGATATTTAGGGAAAGAGCAGAGAGATATTGAAAGGTTCTTTCGTGTTTGTATAAAGTAATGGCAATTTTTGCCTTAGAATTTTTCAACCGTTTATAAATAAATAATTTTTTTTAATAAATTCATTTTGAAGGACAAATCCTTATGTACTTATTTAGTATTATAACTTTGTTTTTTCCCTTTTGTATGGAGCATTTAAAAAGTTATAGAACTATAGGAAAATTCGTAATTTTTGTAGGAATTCAAAATAATACGAAAAACATTGGAAATGGTTTTTACACTGATTACAGTACAGCGTTAAATTAAGGGAATGCCCGCCTCAAAGCAGCCAAAATGTCTCTCCAGGACATTTCGGATTTTATGCTTATTAATCGTCTAGAAGTTCTATGTCTGCTCTGGAATTTCAAAATGCTCTTTCCAGAATTGCAAAACTCCCACCTGCAAAAAAATGTCTCAATCATCAGAATTGACCACAATTACGACTTGCGAATGTTCAGTTGAATATTGCTTACATAAACTTTATTGAAGGAAGGAGAGTTGTATATGAAGAAGGCTGTGATGAAGTTCTGTTTTTAACAGAAATCTAAAGTATAATTTAAACTAATTCACATACTAAACTTCGAGAGCTTACTGCTGAACATGAAGAATACTCCAAATCTGCTTTGAACCACCTAAAACAAATTGCTTTTGAAGTAAAGTAATACAAACCAATTTTATTTTTTATGCATCCTAATATTTCCAAAAAGTGTTAGTTAATTACAGATAAAATTATTGAAAAGAATTAACATCCTTGAAGTTCATGATCATGATAACTGAAGAAACTATCGGGGCCAAATATGGTTTCAAAAGGCGAAACGCGAAACAAAGAAACCCAGAAGAATTATGGTCGTTTTAGACAATTGTAACCAGACTATTTTTTCCCAAACTACTTTTAGTGCATGCTTGTTATATCACTAGTTTCTTATGCCAAAATTGAATGTATTTTTCTTTTGTGTGTGCTTGTTTTATCATTAGTTTCTCTAGCCAAAATTGAATGTATTTTTTTTAATATAATCAGATAATAATTAAATACAAGTCATAAATTGGTTGAAAATAAACTAAAAAATTTAAACCAATCAATAAAAAGTTAAATATGGGAGAGGGGGTGCACCTTTGAACGCTCTAAGTATTTTACTTCAAAAGAATTATTTTTTAAAAAATGTAGATAACAGCACATTACTACTGCTTTAATACAGTTAATTTACAAAGCTGCAACACATTGTATGCACAATATTGCCTAAGCAAGGCATGCATTTTTCATTTTTTTGTATCTAAACTTAAGAAAATGAAGTTATAAACTTTTTGTCAATCATTTTTGATGCATAAAATTTTAATTTATTATCAATATTTAAATAAAAATATTAGCTTCAGTTTATGAGCTTTGTTTTATTCATATTCTAAAGCAAAATTGAATTAGTTGGAATGCTGAACTCCATGTGATGGGGCACCATCAAACAGAAAAGTTGGGGCATTGTTGAAAATTTAACATTATGAAGTAAAGAGTCATAAATGTATCTAAATATATTTTTTTTATTCTTAATTAATCCCTAAAAGAATGCCAAAAAACATGGACTTATATTGTTTATCATTCCCTTTCACTGCATGCATAAATTACAACCACTAGATGAATCAGTGATGGGAAATTTTAAATCTAAATTGATGCATTGATGAATCTGACTTTGATAATTTCATTACTAATACCAAAGATCAAGAAAAAAAATTCTAGAAGACTTGTATGTGAATGAATTCCTTTTAGTTCAATTTCATATGAAAAGAACTAATTTGTTCTTACATTGATCAAGATTAGTTCTTTATCTACCGTATTATGAATGCATAAAAAATTTACATTTTAAAGCATTTTACGCAAATTGTTCAGACTAAATTAAAAGATTTACATAATCATTTAATAAATAATTAAAGAATTTAAGAAGGATTGAAGGATTTAGAAGGATTAATTGAATTTGAATTTACAGGGATTTTGTGCAATTTTTATAACCTCACTCAAATCTTTTATTTATAATTATTTTCTTTGTATTTTGTAGAATTATAAAATATACAAATGTCCCTACTAATAAAATATATAAAATATAAATGCCCCTACAATATGAATATAAAAATATTTCCACATTGAAAAAACCCTATCCCTCTCCCTCAGCTTCAAGATAGCTGAAAAGATGCTAAGGCAAAAGAAATCATCCTTTAAAAAATATTTTTGTTTTGTGTAACCAATCATGCTTTTGGAACAAGATAAAGTAATGCATCTGCAACTCATTCTAAACAGTATTACAACTAACTGACGTATTAAAAGAATTTTATATTAAGTTATTTTAATGGTACTTATAAGTACAGTCGGTAGATAAAGGGTTAATTGCAATTGCTGGATAAAACGAATTGAATATCATATTTCTTTGTAAAAGAGAAACTGAAAAGTTTTATTTTCCAAAGGCATCAGATATCAATTTGATGAATATTAATTGTATTGTAAAAAAGTTGCCACAATTAAACATAACTGGATGGACACTCTATGTTGTTTCAACAATGAGTTTTGACATCAACATTCATGGATATCAATTTCGTTAAATAATAAAAAAAATAGTAATTTCAGTGAAATGTCACAGTTTAATTTTATTTGTATCATTTTATATTTCTGAAAAATATGCATTTTTTCATAAAAACTCTTAATATTTTCATATTTTGTTTATTTGATCAAAGGTGTCCCTTATTTGTTAAAGGTAACCCTGCATGGGGCAGGTTTGAACAGATATCTTTCAAATTTTTAAATCCTCACAACATATTTAATTTACTTGGAACACTTTTAATTTCTGGCTCATATGATGAAGTGAATGCATTGATTTTATTATGCAACATTTAAAACGCAATAAATATAATTCAAGTAAAAATGTATTTATTTTCTAAAAAAGATTTAAACGTGCCCCCCCCCCCCTCTCTACTAATCTTCATTTCTAAAGAAGCTCCTTAGGCTGGGATATAATTTTTTTTTTTAAATAAATCTCTATTTGCAGGGTTGGTTTTTGACAGCAAAACAAGCATTTTTGAACAAACAGTGGAAATAAACTGAAAAACCAGGCAAAATTTGACAAAAACGGAAAGTAGTGGCAAAAATAAAATTAGATTGGCACTGTATATTTTGATTTTCACCCTTTACCCTTTACTGGAAACTTTTTTGTTACTGCTTGATAATCCTGTCAATGAAAAAACAATCGCCAAATTGTAAGATTAAATGCCAATAATGGATTTTAAATCTTACATTCAACGACATTTACATGATACACATTTTTAAAATGTGATCAATAGATTTTTAATTTCACTTATTATTTGTACTTTTATATACATTTTACTATTGTATTTGTTCTTTCATTATTTAAAATAAAAATTATGTCAACTTGATTAATTTGGCTATAGGTTTCGCTATTTTTTTAATTTCGTGAAATTGGTCAATAATAGGATAACCAAGTAGAGCCATTTTAAAAGAAGTTTTTTAACTTAAAAAATTATTAATAATAAATAATAAATGACATTAATCATAAAATTAAAACTATAAGATAAATTTATATTTTCTTAAAGTAAAAACAGTTAAAGAAAAACATATTTTAAAATGAAACAAAGCATAATATCACTGCATTAATTTTTTCTTTGATTAACATTGCATAGCAAAATAAAAGTTTTGTGGAAGTTTGCAGAGAATTTTTTTTTTCTTATAACAGAATGAATAAAAAAAAACCCCTGAAAATGTTCTTTCGACTAGAGCAGAAATTTGCAAATGAGTAACTAATTCGCAAAAATTCCTTCATATGTCACATAAAGATGAAGTATTTTTCAACCCTTTGTGATTTGTAATTGATTTAACATTAGCAGTAAAATATGCTTGTTGGAAAGGCGATTTTTTCATGTCAAATTTTATAACAAAAGATGAATAATCAAACCCTATTTCTTGACACTACTTTCGAGCAGTGGTGACCATCCCCCCAAATCCAAAAGATGCAAATCCCTCCCCCCCCCCACAAAAAAAAAATCTTCGTACTTTTAACATTGATCGCCCCCCCCCCCCAACACACTAAACAGAATATCATTTGTAAAATATATTCTATTTATAATCTACTGCACATTCAAAACATACTGAGTTGAGCATAGTGGAATGAGTTCTTGTTGCCCTTATTTAGAATTTAAAGAAAGAAAACACAGGAACATTTCTGAAAATTATATGTTGAAAAAATTTAAAAGTGATATTTAAAAAAATCAAGATTTTTTTTAGCAGTAAAAAAAGGGAAATATTAAGAATTTAAAAATCCTCCCCCTCAAAATGTACTTTTTCTCAAATTTCCCCTCCCAAACCTAAATTTTATGACGCATCTTGTATCACCAAACCCCTCTGTGGGCACCCCTGCTTTTGAGCTTTCTCCATTCATAATTCCCCTCTCTGAATTTTGGGTGTAATCAATATGCGACTAAATGATATGGTAGAACTGCTTCATTGAAAACTTTTTTGACTGAGGCAATATGACTCAAACAAAACAGAATTCTGTAATAAACAAAAATATATATGTCAAGCATCTGCTAAAGTTGAACTATCACTCTGAATGCTATTAAATTCCTTGGAAACGAGCGACCAGTAAATGTGCCACTTAAGGTACTCAAAATCCAGCATTATTCTCCCCAATTATTTTTTACTGTAAAATTTATCTTATTTAAATGGATCATTTTCAAGATTTAATTACATTTTCTATTGTGAAAAATTGATGGTAAAAAATTTAAAACTAAACAAATGGTTCCCGTCGCGAAGGAGTTCAAACATTTGCAACTGACTTCAATTTCAACAGACGATATTTAATACTACTATGGAAATTATAGACTTTGATAATATTGACAATATTCAAAGAAATTTTACATGTGCAATCATTAATAACTGTAATATAATGGCTGAAGTTCTTGATAAATGTTTCTACACAAATCATCTGACTGTTCCAGCAAGTGCTGCATGTTAACTGTGGCATAACATGATCATTGTGAAAGTACTTTTGTATTTGAATGAATGTTTTGTAATTGTTTGTGGAGTTATTATATATTAACCAGGAATACTTTACAATTCCAACCATAAGTTATAAAGCAAAGCAACCATATAAGTTTATAAATTTCTCTCAGGTCTTGGCTTTTGTAATTAAAATACACCCTTTAAAACCTTGTCTTAAAATACACTACTCTTTTAATTTCGCACATCATTGCTGATGAAAACAATGAAACTTACAATTCATAGTAGAGACAAAATTAAAGGCTTTTTTTATTTTTACATCATTCTGTATGTTTTTTAATTAATATGTAATTCTTGCTAATTATGATTGGATTCATGTTTTTCATGAAGGAAGTACAGTAGAGGACCTATTATCCGGAATTCCGAAATCCGGAAGGACCCAAAATCTGGAAATGAAGAAGATTGAGAACGAGATGAATCATGATGAAATGAATGAATCACGAATCTTTGATCAAATGTGCATTTTATCGAGATTTTTTTAGATTTCATGCTTTTTTGGCTTTTTTTTTACGAAATTCACATTTTTTCTGCATTTTTTTTTGACAAAATTTACGTTCATTTTATTTATTTATTTTTTTTTCTTAAAGAACGCAATTTTTTTCAAGTATTGCTTCAAGTATCAAAATTCATAATTCATTCAAAGATTCATGATTCATCTCCATAAAAAAACGCAAATTTTTTCAGGTATCGCAAAAATACTCTGCAAATTCGTCAAATATCGCGATAAAACCCTGCAAATTTCATCAAATATTGCAATAAAACTCTGCAAATCTCATAAAATATCGCGAAAAAATGCAAATTTTGTGAAACGATCGCGGAAAAATCCTGTGAAGCACCCCCTTCTAATTATTTTACGATTTACGTCACCTTTGGGGGAGCGGATTAACGGTATTTTATGGTTATATACATACATATATATATATATATGTAAAGCCAGTTAGCAAAACGTCTGGATTTTGGAGATTATGACATCCGCATATTTGACTTTGTATACAAGAGTCAAAGTTGTAGCTTAGTGTTTTTTCCAGACTTCTCATACAACACACTTTTCATTCATTATTCTAGATATCAGTGCTATAATTTTCTTGTTATTTTTAAATTTCCGTGTTTTTTTTTTTGGGGAGGGGAGGGGGGGAGTGTCGAGTTTTGGACAGACCCGAAATCCGGAAAGCCCTCAGTCTCGATGATTCCAGATAATAGGTCCTCTACTGTATAAATTAACTTTAGTAAACATTTAAGATATTGCTGATATCAGTGATAATCAAAACCTTTTTACAAAATAATATAGGGAGAAATGGGACACTTTTTACAAATAATAAATAAATAAATAAATAAATAACTTTGACACAAAAACAAAAATTTCGATTTATAAAATACAAAATGAAACAATTTCTAATGTCCTTAAACAAGGAAGAAACATAATTTTCAGAAAATTTTTATGATTAAAGGAATTGTAAATTTCAAAATGTTTCCCATATCGCCCCACTACCAGGATGGTATGGGTTAAGTATAAAATCCTGTATTACAAGACATAAATAGTGCTAGTGTCAGCTATATATACAATCAAACAAAGATTGACAGTCATGAGTCAGCGTTGACAATGACTGTGCGACAGTATCTTCATCACTCAAAGGAAAATTCAAGATTGTCAATCAAAGATGACATTAAAAAATTATCAGATCAATTTACATATATTTTGAAGTAAATGATTATATTTTCAATGTTATACTTAATATACAACCCTCCAAATTGCATATTAGCAGTTTACATTCATATTATTAAAATAAAAGAATAAGGTTTGTCCCATTCCTTCCTCTACCTTCTTTTATGTAAAACTTCTTGAATAAAAAGAAGTGCTGCCTTTAGGTATTAGTTTAAATTATGGATAATATACAATATAATGTATCATAAATAGGCAAACTGTTACATAAATGTATAAACAAATCATTCATAAGCAAATTTATTATCAATTCTTGAAATAATTTTTTTAAACCTCGATTTTAAACCTGCTGCTGTCTGAAAAACTGTCCCATTCCACCCAACTCTCCCCTATATTACTTATAGTGTATGTTAGTTACTTACCTGATAGTTAAGAAAGGGGAGGGGGGGATTGTACTTTGTGCTAATATATGAATAAATAATGATACAACGTTAAGGAGCATAAATTATATAAAATAAAAGATGCTTGAAAGGCATCATTAAATGAAAGACGTGCATGACGGCAAGCTGTGATGCACGTTTTTCATTTAATGATGTGACTTGTCTTTTGCATTTTACATTTTTTTTTTTTTTTTTTTTGCACCGATGATGGGATTTTAGAAGTCCCGAAACGGCTGTATGCCTTTCAAACATCTATTATTTTATATAATTTGTGCTCCTTAACGTTGTATCATTATTTATTCACTTACCCGATAGTTGCTGTTCGACTACCTAAACATTCAGTTTATCTGTGAACCGAATGTTTTAAATGACTATAAATGTCAGCAAAAATGGAATGTGTATCATCATCAGGGATGTAGTGGAATGTACACGGAAGTATACCCTCTGGATTTTTTAAAGAAACACCGTATACCATCTGTTTCCCATGAAAACTATAGTATATATACTCTAGGGTATAACCTCTGCCTTGAGCGTATATTCTCTGCTAAGACCGTATATACCCTCTGTTGTTTTTACGACTACACCAATCGCCATCATATTATAAAATCATAAGTTCTAAAATTTTCAGTAAAAGAAACACTAAAGAAACATATCTTACCAATAATTTATTTTAGTAAAAATGAGGGATAGGAAATTGATTTAAAAAATTAGCTTATGTAACAGAGTATACTAATTTCGTCCATAAGACGCCAATACCGCATCATCGTATGCTACGCCAATACAAAGAATGAATCGAGAATAAGGAATTCATGTATGAATATTGAATCAATCAATAAATCTCAAAAACTAATTTTTAACTAATAAGATAAAATATTTAATTATAAAAAAGAAATTGACAGCATTTATCAAAATTTGCAAATCTATCTCTTAAATATGCTCTCAGGTTAAAAATTGGGCGCAGTTTTATTTTGGAATAACTCAGGAAAATTTAACTTAGTTTCTGTGGTGAAGCGTGTTTCTTTTAATAGCTGTCTGAAAAACAGCATTACATCCAAGGATTAAAATAGATGTATATGTATTAGTAATATCGCCATTGCAGCAGTTTAATTAATAAATAATATTAGTAAATGTATGATTCATTCTCAATGAATCATTAAGTAACTCACGATTCATTCTTTAAATGGCGTCTCATCTCTTCGACTTTTAATACAGAAATTTATAGTACCAAACCTCTTTACTAAAATAAGATAATGCTAAGAAGGGTTGTTTCGTTAATCTTTAACTAAAAACTCTACAATTTACTATTTCATAATGACTGAACGAAATTTTATGCATGGATATTTTCATTTTGGCTCATTTATAATTCAGTCATTTAAAGCATTATCAAAATGTTTTATCAATAAGCAGTTTAATTTCAACTTAAAATCAGAAAATTGATTTGAAGAATTTTTTTTCTTCTTTTTATGACATTTAATTTTAAAACATCGTGAACATTGTGTTGCCCGTAAACTGAATTTATTTGTATTCTATTCAATTCAAAGTTAATTTTTTTACTATATTTTGTTTACTATATTTTTTAAATAACTGATCGCATGATTAAGTGTCTCTATAAAGTTAATCTAAATTTACACAAAAGAGCGCATACACTTGAGAAACTACAGCAGAATCCCAGAACCAGCAAGATAACAGAACAAGGCAAAGTGATAAACTGTTTTTAGTATTTACTAATTTGCTTTTTTAATTTCTTTCACACATGCTGTGGCTTGATCTAGAACTGTGATTAGTTTAATCAGGTTGATTGGTTTATTGTCTTTTAGATGGTTTGACTTTTTAAAATATGTCTATGTTTGTTTTTGTATTTTATATAGTGATAGTTTGATATACAGTAGTTATCAAGAGTTTTTGTGCGATTTCGTCAGTGAAAATAGCGGTACTTACATATTAACGCCATCACAGCAGAAGTTGCGCTAATGCACCAATAAAAAGCAATTTTGTTGTTTGCATGCACGGAAAAAAAGGACGTTAAAAAATAAGCGAAAAAAGTACTAAAAAGCTCTAAAACACTAAAAAATGGTATAAAAAATTACCAAACAACATTATAACGAGGAATCCAAAAGATAACGGCATGTGCTGCGTTCTGCTGCTGTGGCGTTAATACGTAAGTACCAAACTGGCTATTGTTGAAATTTGTTTTTACCTATATTGTAGTGTTTTTTTGCGAATGACTTGTGTTAAGGGTAAGTTTTACTTGGATCAAACAGAATGAAAAGTTCTGATTCTTGGGATTATTTTTCGTTAATGTATGGGGAAAGTAAGAGGGAAAAATTTTGTAATGTTTGTACCCCTTAGAAATAAGGATGAAGGGTTGATTGTTATATCGACCAAAATACTATGAATGCATGGAAATTTTTCCAGAAAAAAAAAATCGCCTTGAATACAGTATTTCAAATGAAAATCAAATTTCAAATTCTTTTAATTGTTATAGTCGTTAATGCTAATATAGTGAAAAAGATTCCATGTTGGGAATCGAACCCGGGCCATTAGTATTGACGTTCTACCGACTAAACCACATGAAATGACAACCAGCCTGGAACCTTCTCACTATTTCGTGTTGGTTAATACTGATGGCCCAGATTCAATTCCTGGCATGGAATCTTTTTCACTATGTTGGCATTAACGCCTATAAGCAATTAAAAGAATTTGAAATATTACATTCAAGGAAAATTTTCTCTCTGGAAAAATTTCCATGCATTAATATATTTATTGATGCTGGTTCTATTTGAGTTCTGTGTTTGCCCCAAATCGGTAGCTCACAGAATATATTCCATCTTGTGCTGCAAATATAGCCTTGCCAACATGCAATAGTGAGAAGGTTCCAGGCTGGTTGTCATTCCATGTGGTTTAGTTGGTAGAACGTCAGTGTGCTATACTGATAGCCCGGGTTCGATTCCCGGCATGGAATCTTTTTCACTATGTTGGCATTAACGCCTATAATCAATTAAAAGGATTTGAAATTTGATTTTCATTTGAAACAAAATACTATCACCAAAATGCAGTATTTAATGCCTGTACTGCTAGATCATAAATGAGAATGGCCAAGAGATTTTTAATTGAACTTTTTGTTTGTATTTTTATTGATGTTTTATTAATTTATTTCTTTTTCATTAATTTAAGAGAAAAAATATGTTAATTGCATAATTCATTGAGTTGCCTAATTTGGCCAAATTGGTTGATGAGATAATAAAAAATATATATGCTGTAAAATCTTGAAAGTAAATCTCCCTTCCCATTTTTAAGCAATTTCGATTTTTCTTCCATTCTCTTATGTAACCACCCTCCCCTACCCCTCCCAAAAAAATAATAAGCTTTGTTTTCAATATAACAGTAATAATAAACATAACTTTTCAGATTATCTCTTTATTTAAATTATCAATCTTCTTTAAATTTAAGCCAATTTGCATAAAAAAAATAGCACCTTGATAATCTGCATTTTACACAATCCTACAAAACTGATGAAATAATAATTTTTTTTTATTATTTCATTAAACTTTCTTTCATTTATTCAATATTTAAAATTAATACAATAACAAAAAAGAACTTTTTGTATCTATTACTACTGATATTTTTCAACTTATTTCTTCTTCTTCTTCTTTTTTTTTTTTTTTTTTTAACCTTTGAGAAAAAAAAATAATATTGTTATTTCCTTACTCTCATGATAAATGGTGACACTATTCAAATTTTTAGTATCCAAATTCATTTTACACAATTCTACAAGACTGACCAAGTTTTTATTACTATTATTATTAATTTGCATTCATTAGTTTAATATTTAAAAATAACTCAAGAACTAATAAGAATTTTTTGTATTTATTACTATTATTTCTTAACTTATTTATTTCAAAATTGTTCCTATTATGTAGATTTTGCAGTTAAATAAAATATGCTTGGTGTCACCACCTATCTTAAGAAAAACAAAAAACATTGTTATCTTCTTTTCCTGCTTTAAATGCCAACACCTTATAAATTTTTATTATCCGTTATAAAAGATGAATAACTTTTAAATTATTTTTGCAAAATGGCACAGATATATATATATAGATATAATATAAACATATAATGATAATTTTATGTTTTATTTACCTTAAAAAAAGAAAATTAATAATAAAAAAAGAATTTAATGGAATTTTTTTTTTCAAAAAATCTTGTTCACAAGCCCCCTCCCCCACCAATAAAATGTAATTTTTTAAGGGGGGGGGGGCGTACAATCATTATTTTATGATACCATACAATCCCTCAAATCCGCACAGCTTGTGACCAGACATTATGCAGGTTTTAGAAATTTGCATATTTCTGGTCATTGCTTTGTTTACATTATTTAAACCTTAATTTGAATGTAATTAATAATGAAACTGAAACTATAATGAAGGCATACAATATCATAAAATATTAAAATAAGTAATAAACTAAAATAATAAAAATCTAGGTAATTTTAAAAATAATTAAAGTATTAAAAGTAAAGGTCAACTTACTAGTTAATAATGTAGGATTAAATATTCATTATAAAAGTGATTATGTTTTTCCTAAATTATTCAATGAAACATGCCTCATAAAGTTATGTTATTACTTTATATCAAAATCATAAAATAAGGAAATTTTATTTCAGGTTTAGCCAGACTTAATAATAAAAAAAATGCTTGATTAATAGGGGAGAGGGGGGTTAGTGTGGACAGAAAAATTTAATTTAATTTTATAAAATTCTGTGAATATTTTTTAAATTTTGCAACCTTTTCAAATTGAAGAATGATATTTTCTGTTTATTAATATACAGAAAAGACGATGATAAATACAGTTAAACAATAAGAAAAGTGGCAATTTTTAAGATTGATCCATGTGTCCACACTAACCCCTACAAGGGGTTATTGTAGACAAAACCAAAATATGTTGGGGGCTAGTGTGGACAGGTAAATTTTTCACAAATATTCCTTATTATCTAAACTTCTAGGGTTAAATTACAGCCTAAAGGGTTTATGGAGAAAGAAGTAACACCAACAATCACAAGTTGTGTAATTTTTTTTCTGTTATTCCCCATTTTTAATTAGGGAATTATTTTTCATATCAAGAAAAGCAAAATGATGTGCTGGATCTTTTTTTCCGCAGAAATACATCATAATAGACATTAAAACCATTTACACTTTCTACTCTGTTTACAAAATATACAATATTGCAACATCTACTAAGAGTTGGTTATGATGGGATTCGTTTATAATAATGTAACAGTTGATATTTCTCATTCTTCTAAACAACATAGAAAAAAATATATATTCTATTCTATTGAATTAATTTAAAATTAAGGGTAAATTATTCCTCTAAAAATGCAAAGTTGGTAAATTAAAAAAAAAAAAAAAAAAATTCAAATTTCTGTTTGAAATGATTTGATGAAAATTTCAATACATATCCTTATTTATATGGAAAATAGCCTTATTTGATGTTTAATATAGTAATTACATTTGTAAGTTAACATACTTTCTGTAAATCTTTATATTATAATAAATTTAGTATTTAAAATCAAAATTGTGCTGTACAATAAGCTGTCTACACTAACCCCTAGTAATGTGTCTACACTAACCCCATGCTAACATTGTGAAGTTATTTTGCAGTTATACTCGTTTAACCAATTTAATATCTTAATGAAAGTTATAGAAATAAAGAAGACAATTTACATTTGTCTTATAGCAACTTGTTTATTGGATTCTAAATTTAAATTCTTTTTGCTGGAAAAATGAAAAAGAAATCTTATTTTTACTTTTCATGCATGAAATTAAACTTCTTGCAACTATTCGAAAACTTTTTAACCCTTTGCAACTAAATTTTTGCTTAGTATAGAGTACATTGTTGTCAGTTTGTATAAATTTTTTAGTAATTTTTTTCTACATTATTTAAATTGTTATTTTGAATGTCTACACTAACCCCTTGTCCACACTAACCCCCTCTCCCCTACATTAAATATATTTAGTAGGAAGATTGTGATGACCAGTGATATCTGCAATATCTTGAATTTTTTCAGGAATAAATTTATCTTTCCTTCATGAAAAAAATGTGAATTCAGTAATATTGACTTATTACAAATTAAAATAATAATAAAATTGTTGTAAAACTAAAAAAGTCAAATTTTGTCACAATATCTGAACTAAATATTTCATTGTTTACATCCGTAAAATATGTGCAGATTTTAGAGTTGTTGATTTAAAGAGTTGTGATTTTTAGGGTTCCAGATTTGAGGGAGTCTACTGTATATGAGAAATAAAGATAAGTTTTAGCTCTAAAATATTAATATGTCTACCCCGCCCTGTTAACCAAAATAATTTACATGGTAAGACATGTTTCTTCGTAACTTTTGCTTTAGAATAATAGCACAAAATTTCACATGTCACTATTTTTATTTTTACAGATGGTATGCTGCCATTCAAAACATTTTTAAATGTTTTCTGTAGCAGATAGTTTTATTTATGTTATTCTAAGTAATTCAATGTTTACTATTCTGATTTTCAGTTTAAAAAAAACATGACATTTATCAGATTTTTTCTTGAAATGTATAATTTAAAAACATGGTCACATAACATTTCTCATGTAGACAGAATTTGATACCTAATAGCATGATCGTGTTTCCAAAGGTGATTCTCTTCTGAAAATTTAAGGCATCCTCTTCCGAAAATTTGAAATTGGGTTATCAGTTCCGCATAGTTCCCAACTTGTACGGTTTTGCGCGGAAAAAACAATTGCGTAGGAATTCAAATTTCGTGATAAGATCGCCGAAATAGCATACATTTCGTCAATATTTCGTGAGAAAACGACGATTTCGTCAATGTTTTTGTAAACGAACTTTGTCAAAAGATCGATGAAAAATGGCAATTTCACCAAACATCGCAGATAAAATGCTGATTTCTTCTGAAGACGGCGGGAAAACGCCAATTTCATCTAAAGATTGCGGATATAACGCCGATTTCGTTGAAAGATAGCGGGAATTAAACGCCGTTTTCGAGAAAAAAAAAGCAAATTTTGGCTAAAGATCGTCGAAAAACGCCGATTTGACTTAAAAAAATCCATGGAAAAACGCCGATTTCGTCAAAAGATCGCGGAAAAATCGCCGATTTTTTCAAAAGATCGCAATAAATCGCCGATTTTGCTAAATTATTGCTGATTTCGTCTGAAGATAGCGGGAAAACGCCGATTTTGTCCGAAGATCGCTGGAGGGGGGGGGACTCACGACCCCCCCCCCCCGATTTCCGAAAATGCGATGCAAATTTCCGAAAAAAGTTTTTCATCCAGAGTCACCCCTGCATGTTTCTTCTAGAGAAAAAAATTCCTATTCATAATATTTTGTCAGCAACTACTGATGGTTCTCCAGCAATGATGGAGCGTCGTAAACCTTTCTTAGTGCAATTTAAAGAATGTACTCACTGTACGTTGTGTTATTCAACGTCAGCATTTGGTTGACAAGAAGCTGAGTAAACGTCTGCATACATTGCTTTATTACATTATTACAGCAATGAATAAGATTAAAAATAATTCTTTGCATGACAGATTATTTGGCTAACTTTATATTGAAAACGGTGAAGATTGCAACCACTTGCTCTTGCACACAGAAATTTGTTGGCTCTTCAAAGATACTTACCTGAATCTCTTGTTTAATTTATTTGACTCAGTACTGGACTTTCTTGAAAACACAGATGAAAAATTGTAAGAAAATACATACATTATTACATATATTTCTGCAAAGTTCTTTTCTGAGCAATCCTATTTTGCACTGATGACAGTATCTTTGGCTATTAAAACTAGTTTGCAACAAGATATAAAGTGTTTTGATAATTTAAATATTGTTTTTATTTATTTATATAGTACTGCACCAAGTAATTTCTTATGACATACAAGTTTGCTAGCATTTTAATCAAAAAGTTAAATTTATTGTTTATTATTGAACATTAAAAATTAATGCAACTATTTTGATTTATGAAATATTGTCTAATCTTAAATTACATTTACTGATTGCATTTCAGCCTTATCTGTTAAGTTTGATTCTGATTTGTAAATGTCTGATAAAACTTCTGAATTATAGTCTGTTAAGAAATTATAATACTACTTTAATTTTGAAAATAAAGAAATAAATGATGGTTCAAATTATCATTTCAACATATAAAATAAAAACATCATTACTACAACTAGGTTTCGGTAAATTTGAATAATGTAGTTAAAGATTTAACATATTAAAATATTAGAAATGAGTTGCTATTTGGGAAGTCAATCTTCAAATTTTTCACCAGAGAATATGATTTATTGCCACTTCTCTGACGTAACATTTTTAAACTCATAAGTCATACGTGCACCATTTTGTCATGATTGCAAAATGGCGATTTTATGCTTCACATGGTAACTTGACTGTTGTTGTTTATTTACTGATAAACTGATTGGTTACTTTTATTTTCTTTTTTAAAGTAATATAAATTATTTTATTACATAATCTTTCTTTCTTTATTATTTCGTTTTAAAAATAATAGAGTGTAATTTGAAAGTAATATGTAATTGATTTTTGAAAGTGAAGTTTTCACGACATTGGCAACAGAAAAAGAATTGCCCTCTTGTGATGTACATGACATCTGTGACCATTTTTTACATAAGTTTAATCTTTTCTCATTATGATATAATGTATTTTTTTTGTTAAAATATTATTTTTAACATTTTTCTATATAGCAGTTGAAAAGTGTTTATAAATTTGCATTATCTATCTATCTGGGCTCTAACTTGCATCAATATCATCAGATTGTTTTAACATTGAAGTGTGTAGCATTTATGGTCTGTTTACAGGAATACTCAAAATAATTCTGTTACATGATTGACAATGGAAGAAAATTATTTGCAGTGTATTTTGATGATGCATTAGAACCCCAGTTATCCGAAAATCGGCTTAACCAGAAGACTTCAAAATTCTTTAGTGTTCTTTTTAAATGTGAAAATTTTTACGGTCAGCATGATTTTTATGAAAATCAAATGAGAGTTTTCAATGTATTTTGATTTATGATTACTATTTTATTTGTAAGTTTTAGATCAAAACAATTCCAAATCTTTTTTAATGTACTGAATAGTTAATGCTTATTAGCTTTAAAAATTAGAAGCAAAATAAGTAAAAATCAAAACCTTGAAAGATGTCATTACATACTGTTAAAAATACAGTAGACTTCATTGAATCCGCAACTCTCTAAAATCCACACATAATTTACAGATGTAAACAATGAAACATTCAGTTCAGATATAGGGACAAAATTTGACCTTTTTTTTTTTGTTTATATCACTTCCATATATATTTTAATTTGTAATTTTTGTTAATATTACTGAATTCATAATTTTTCTTGAAGGAAGAATAATTTCTGAAAAGATTCAAGATATTGTTGATATCACTGATAATCACAATCTTCTTACCAATTATATTTATGCATTAATCAAGCTTTTTTGGTTACTAAGTCTAGCCAAACCTGAAATAAAAACTTTCTTATTTTATGGTTTTGATATAAATTAGTAATGTACCTTTATGAAATAAGTTTCATTGAATAATTTGGGAAAAATAAATTTATTCTTTATAATGAATATTTAATCATACATTCTTGATTATTAACATGAACTTTGCTTTTAATATTTTAATCATTTTAGAAATTGTCTAAATTTTAATTATTTTAGTTTATTACTAATTTTAATATTGTATTATATTTTAAGTATTCATTTTAGTTTCGATTGCATTGGTTATTACATTAAAATGACTGTTTAAAAAATATAAACAACGCAATGATCAGAAATCCACAAAATTCTAAAAGCTGCACAACCTCTGGTCACAAGTTGTGCGGATGTATGGGGGGTCTAAAGTAGTACAGTAGAGGTCCTATTATCCGGAATTCCGAAATCCGGAAATGAAGGCGATTATGAATCATGATGAAATGAATGAATCATGAATCTTTGATTAAATTTACGTTTTTTTGAGATTTTTTAATAGATTTCATGCTTTTTGGCTTTTTTTTACAAAATTCACCTTTTTTCTGCGTTTTTTTCGACAGAATTTACGTTTTTTTTTCTATTAAAAAAATCTTAAATTCTTTCTAGTATTGCTTCAAATATCAAAATTCATAATTCATTCAAAGATTCATGATTCATTCATTTCATCATGATTCATCCCCATAAAAAACGCAAATTTTTTCAAGTATCGTTAAAAAAACTTTGCAAATTCGTCAAATATCGCGATAAAACCCTGTAAATTTCGTTAAATATCGCGATAAAACCTTGCAAATCTCGTCAAATATCGCGAAAAAATCCTGCAGATATCTCGCAAAAAATGCAAATTTTGTGAAACGATCGCGGAAAAAATCCCGGGTAAGCGCCCCCCTATAATTATTTTACGATTTTTCGTCACGTTTGGGGGGGCGGACTAACGGTATTTTACGGTAATATATATATACTATATATATATAGCCAGTTAGCAAAACGTCCGGATTTTGAAGAGCTCTGAATTTTGGATGTCCGGATTTAAGACTTACCAAGAGTCAAAGTTGTAGCTTAGTGTTTTTTTCCACAGACTTCTCATACAACACACTTCTCATTCATATTCTAGATAGCAGTGCTATAATTTTGTTATTATTTTTAAATTTTCTGTGTTTTGTTTTATTCTTTGGTGCGGGGGGGGGGGGAAGTGTCGGGTTTCGGACGGACTCGAAATCCGGAAAATTCCAAAATCCGGAAAGCCCTGGGTCCCGACGATTCCGGATAATAGGTCCTCTATTGGATTTAAAAGCATGTTTTCATTAAACAAATAAACAGAATCAACTTATTTTATATGGGTCAATATTATTTCACTTCAATTTGTAATGAGCATTTTTTTGGAGGGGGGTTAGACATATTGTTTTATTCATTAGTTGTACAATTTACTGTTTGTATTTGCTTTCTGTGGCACACCCCTCTCCCTCTTCGGCACAGAAAATCCCCTATCTCGCTGTTTCATCGCTATTGGTGATGATCTTCTATTTTAACTTAATAAATTATTGCCTTTCTCTTGGTGCAATTTGTAATTTTTGTTTGTCATTCATGATGCTTTGAATATGGTACCACAACATTTTAATTACAGTGATGTTATAAATTATGATCAAAGCTTTACATTAAAAAATTTTTCACCATAAACCTCCCGAATATTCGGAAACTCCTATGGAACCCTGGTTATCCAAAAATTCCTATGAAACCCCAGTTAATCGAAAATGCTTTGGTCCTATGCTTTTTGGATGACAGGGGTTTTACTGCATTTTATTATTTTAAACCTATTGAATTTATATTTTACTGCAATGTACTCACCATAGATGGGTGTTCTTATAATGGGTCATTCATTGATATAGAAAAAGAATGTGACTACAGGATGCAAAGGAACTCTAACAAAGGTGATCAAAAATATTTATATGTACTCGTATTTTGAAAAGGGCCACTTGGGCACAAAATAAAATATGATGATAAAAAACAGGAAAAAAAAAGCTTTCAAAATGGATTTTGAACACAAGGAATGAAATAAAAACAAAACAAAAAAGCCTTTAAAGATGGATTTTAAATAAAAAAAGTTTCACTTCATTAAAATGGCTCAATGTCAATTTTCAACTGTGTTTTGCCTTTAATGGAACTATTTTTAGCCTGCCATTAAGTATATATACAAAAACATACTGTCACGGCTGCAAAAAAACACTTGAAAAATTTTCCCGACTGCAGATGGTTATTGCAGAAATCTGGCATTTAAAAGCATTATGTATTTTTTTAATTGTTTATTTAGACACTCTCTTCAACCTTTTGTTATATTATTCAAACTGAATTGGAAACTGTTTCATAATTGTACAATGGATGCTTTTTTTTGGTTGTTGTTTAAAACAGGATTTTTGTGAAGGATTCAAAATAGTTGCATGATGAAATAAAATTGAAATTTCATATTTCTCTCTTAAAAATGGAAGATTATTTATCCAAATATTTTTTAAGTAATTCTAAATAACAGTATATAATTCTATAGCAATATAAATTGGTCTGTTTTGTTATCATTTACATTTTGTTGCATTTTTAACCATGCAAATTTGCATAGTTAAAATTACATTTAAGAGCTACAGAAATTTACAGATAAGATAATGCACTTATTATTTGTATATTTTATTGATTAAGGATTAATTACATAAGGAAAAAAGTTAATAAAATATCACTATTATATGAGAAATAACTTTATATCAAATAATACTAAGACATACTTACAACTTAAAATTATTTATTAATAGCTTTTTTGTTACATAATGGATTTAACAGCAGTGTTCTCGCTGACATTTGACCAACGTTAGTAATTTGGCTAATTAAAAATGAAAAACATTCGCCAAATGAAAAAAGTATTAGCCAAATAGACATGCCGTGTAGTACAAAAAAAAAATCCTTTAATGTACCCCTTTTTCCAATATTTCTAAAAAAAACCTAAGTTTTTATAACTGCGACAACGATTGTTATTAATCTAATTTCAACTATCAGCTACATATATATTAAAAATATGCATATACGCATATGTATGAAAAAATCAAATCAAAAGAAAGAAAAAGCAAAAATTGAACACTAGCAATTTGGCGAATCTAATCGGTTGTTTACTCGCCAAATGAAGAATTTAGTCGTAATTTGGCGCAATGGTGAGCGACAGCGAGAACACTGTTTAACTGTTATATGGACTTCTTGCATCGGACCCTGATACAGAGGTAAGCAGTACTTCTTATAAACCAGAAAGATTGAGAATATTATTCCCAATTTTTTACCTAGTAAACAAAACATGTGTCATTTTGAACCTCGTTTCTCTAACAACAAATTATATATTTGGTGGCAGAATAGGAATGGCAAAAATGGCGATATTCCATAATTTGAAAGGAAAAGATTTTATAATCATTTAATAATTTAAATAATAACTTTGTATTTACATAAAAATAAATTACAGATTAAATAATTATAGTAAGTTTGGCGTAAAGAAAAAAATAACAAATAAAGAAAATTTTGGTTGGATAAAATATGGTAATGTAAAAAAAATGATTAATGATATAAAAAATAAGTCTCCTTTCCCTCTAGAGAATATTTGTACTATCATGTACCAGACACTCCTCCTCCCCTTATATGATAACATTATAAAACTACAGCCCCTAATCACATAAATTGTAGAGAAAAATGCAAGTGGAACAGGATCTATCTTTCTATTTATTACAAAAATATCTATGTATTTGTATCTAAATACAAGTTAAATCGCACCTTAGACTATACAATGTGATAATTAAAAGGATGAATTTTGTACTCTTTAAGGAAATAAAAATTGTGAAATCGGCTATTTAATTGACAATTAAATTTTAAATCAGTTTGTAAAAATGTATTGTTTACTGGGTTTTTTTTTCTGTTTTTAGATTCGAATTTCGATAAACTTTTTTGTGAAGTTGAATAAGTCATTTCCTTGGATGAAAACGACAACAATCTCTTCATACTGACATTTTCAAGAAGTTTCTGCTGTCATCCAAAATAAGAAAATTTCACTTGAGAAAATGTCATTGATTACAGAAGACAATTCTTCTGTTAGTGAACTGCATGTGGTTCCACAAGATTGTGACAAAGAAAAACATATCTCCTATGATACAAAAAAGAAGCGTTTCTCTTGTGAAGTATGTCTCAAAATATTTTCTAGGAGCAGTCATCTACGAAGACATAGCTTTACTCATACAGATGAAAAACCCTATGTTTGCAAACTATGTTCGAAAGGATTTTCTGACAATAGTAATCTAAGAAAACATCTTTTGACTCATACTGGACAGAAACCTTTTGTTTGTGAATTATGCTCCAAAGGATTTTCTGCTATGAGTAGTCTAAAAAAACATCTTTTGGTACATACAGGGGAAAAGCCCTTAGTTTGTGGAGTATGTTCCAAAATATTTTCTGATAGGGGTAACCTAAGAAGACATCTTTTAATTCATACAGGTGTAAAACCGTTTGTTTGTGAAACATGTTCTAAGGGATTTTCTAATAAAAGTGCCCTAAGAAAACATCTGTTGATACATACAGGTGAAAAACCTTTTGTTTGTGAAATATGTTCTAAAGGCTTTTCTCAGAATAGTAATCTAAGAAGACATTGTTTGTCTCATACCAAATAAACACATATCCTGAAAAATCATTTATATTTATATTGTTAAAATTGCGTATGAACCTTGTATGTGTCGTTGTATTTACTATAATTCATTTTTATATTTTAGCATTTAGTAATAAAGAATATTTTATACTTTTTGTTCTGAATCCTTAAAAATTCTTTCAGGCATATTGTGTTTTTGATTTATAAAAAGCAAATAACACCAGGGATGTTTATTAGGTTACAGTAAACATTGAACGTAAAGCCTTTTCGATAGCTATTTTATTTTTTTTATTTCACTATAAATTAATTTTCCTCCCAAAAATAATTTTTATTTTAATCTGAAAGAAGAAATTGTACCTTAATATTTTATGCAATAAAAAAAACTTTATGAAATTAATACTTTTCAAAAAATGTAAGAAGCATGCTAAAAATATACTTGTGTAGAAAAAGAATATTACTCATTTGTTAAATTTTTAAATTTTTTTTTCTGAGGAGCTAAATTGTCTATCTCATTATCATGTCATAAGAATTCAAAGAGTGTCCGATTAAGACCCTGCTCCCAGTCTCTACGTAGGCAGACACTAACTAAAAATACAAGCAGATACAAGTAAAATAACCATAATTTCCGAGAGAAAAGCGAAGAAAAATATGACATTGTTATCGGGTACAAGAAAAAAAATTCCCCTGTAAACATGAATATCAGTATCAGTATATATTTTTAAAAAAATGTTAACCGTGCATGTCAAGGTATGAATATTCGACTGATTCCACATGTTGCAGCAACTGCTGTTCACAAAAAAATAACTGCTTGATGCAGGCTTTTAAGTATTAGTCAGATTGGGGTTTTACCTCATTCCAATGCACATGCATTCATGCTTCAGTATGTGCAGTGGATGTTTTGTATAAATGTATCCATTTAACCGATGTTAGTGTTTTCAACAAAATTGATTTCTTATGCCAGGTAGAACATCACACTTTTCATCCGCATTAAATCTGATTTTTTCATTACGTCAATTTTTATGTACATTGCTAACAATGCGTAAGACAACGAAGTGGAAAATCTTTGAAGCCCTGATTCAAACCTCGGTGTTTGGTTTAAACTGCAAATGCGCTGACAACTGAGCCTATCTTACCCTGTTCGCACTGAGAAGGTTAAGTCACTTAACTTGAAGCTTTTTGAAGCTGTCGTACTCGGAATCAAGATTCTCACTTGAGCAAGTTTCTGAAACTCACTTAAATTTTGATACTCTCTTAACTATGAGTTGAGTGGAAATGTGCCTTCTGAATATTTAATTATTATTTCTGAATTTTAGAATATTTAATTCTGAAAATTAAATTACTGGAATTGAGTCCTACAAATAATTATAAACTATTTCAAGTTGTTATTTGTTTACACCAGTTGCTTAACACGTGTGTTTGTGGGGATTTTTGTAATCAAAGGCCGAAAATGAAAAATGTTGAACTTGTTGTTTCCTCCCGCAAAAGAAATTGGAAGCATGGCGAAATTAATTTTTTAATTGAAATATGGATTAATTGGGATAATTGCTTGGATAATTGGTTGAATAATTGCTGTGTAAACAAAAAGAAGTTACAAGTTACAAATTTCAGAACTTATGCACATGCCCAGATGTCAGTTTGGTCAAGTTAAGTCACAATGTTTACTTAATGCGAACAAGTGAAACCTAATTCCGGGGATTCCGCTTCAAAAAATTTAAGTGACTTGAAGTTAAGAGACTTAGCTTTCTCAGTGCGAACAGGGTATATCTAGACGACACACCCAGGAGCAGACTGATATAGTTTGGTCCAACCCCTAGACTTATGCATTAGATGACAACTCCATTGTAAAAATGCTTGAATGCTGACTATCATCACGGCCCACTGCTTTAACTCTATGAAAATGATTTAATTCCAATTCAAGACACATCTTTGTAATTGTTTATTTTCACTTGGTAGTAACTTCATCATGAAAAGAAAATTTTGTTTTGGAGGATATTAACTTGCTTAATTTTAATTTATTTTTTAATAAGTTAACTTTATACAATTAAATCTTATACGTTATTAATATGTTATTTGAAATATGATTACACTAATTTGTACGTTTTCATTTTGTTACTTGAAATTATTAAAATACATACACTTTCTATATTGATTAATGTTGGATACAAATATTAATCTATTACATAAAAATGAATGGTTTGTTTTATACCATCACTGTTAACTAATTAGAAAGTGATATATCTAAGGTACCCTGGGGTAATAACGCCACGTTAAGGTTCTACCAATTTTCACGGCTCAGTTTTAGCTTGTATTTTTCAAACAAATATATGATTTGATACAGCAACTCATTGACTATCTATATAAAAAAAATAATTTAACAGATATGAATACATAAAATGCAATGGCGTGATTTCTTGACCAATGCTATTTGGCGTTATTACCCACCTATATGGGTAATAACGCCATGCAAACAAAACTATGAAATAATCTGGAATAATTTAATGTAGATTGCCCAATTCTAAAAATACAAACTCTCAGCTCTAGAAATTGACAAATTGCATCCTAAGCTATTGAAAATGTTCAATTTTTTGTGAAAGTGTAAGAAAAATAAAGGTGTGTGTGTGGGTGGGGGAGGATGAGGCAAAAGAATATCAGACCGTGAGCTTCTTTTTGCTTAAAAAGGACCGCTTAAATAGAGTTATTAGAAATATTGCACAGTTTTAACTGTGTTTATTTGAATCAGTATTTAGGATGTAGCTCGGCCACTGTAGGGAATCAACCGGGGTAAAAATTGCAAGGATTGGCGTTATTACCCCGTTATAGTTATTGCGCTGTACATTTTAAATTACAAATTATCTCGAGAAGATACCCAAAATCTTCAACAACATTTTGAAAGTCCATGAAATGTACTACAAATTTATGTAATTAACAAAGTATTTCCGGATAAAAAAAAATAGTCTTCATATGACAAAACGTATCTCGCAAATTTTAGATCAAGCGTTATTTTTAGCTGCTTGTAAAAACAATAACACCTAAAAATGAAACAAATTAACTTGAAGCTGTTTTTTGCGATTTATATGACTCAAAACCCTTCTGCGCAGAGCACATGGGTGTTATTTACCAGATTATTTCATAATTATGCAAAATATTAGCACTTGGCGTTATTACCCCGTCTGGCGTTATCACCCCAGGGTACCTTATGTAATTCTTTTGAAGTTGGACACATTCCATGTATTATTTTAGCATAATCATAATCAAAAGATCATTCATCAGTGAATAGAAAAAAAATCTTCTAAGAACTCTTGTCCTGCAAATGAATGTAAACGATTCTTTTTTAATTTTAAGTGTTCAGAACATTTGTTCACAAAACACTTGATTGCACGATAAAATCAATATGTACATATGCACTAAAAATTAAAGCGTCTTAAATTCAGACACATATGTGACTGAAAACAATTGTCAGACGCTTAAGTATCTGAATCTGAGCATTCAGACATTATAAATGTCTTAATTTAAGACCCTTGAGTGACTTATGATCATCATGTAAATGAACAGGAAAAAAATGCCTTAATTGGGTTGTTATGTCTGAAATTAACACTTTCCTAATTCAGAAATTTAAGTATATGAATATGATATAATTGCATCATAATTACGACGATTGTATCATTATATTTTTCAGCACCGTCAAAGAATATTTTGGATAGTTGAAAATTATTTAAAGTACATTTCCGTACTCAAAATTTGGTATTACTTTATAAAACAAAAACTTAATTAGAATATAGAACGTGTGTCAATACTTTACAAGCCCATTTGCCAGGGCCTGATTACTATGGTCGCAAACAGGGAAGCTGCTTCGAGCGTCAAACTGAAGGGGAACCCCAAATGACAAATTTTGGTAGCCCAATTTTTATGTTCTTATATATAAATAATAATTATATAATATTGAAGTAGCAAAGTCTGGTACGCTTACTGCTGTTGTTGGCGATGATGTTGACTTGCTCGTATTGTTGACAGCTTCAGCACCTCCAGAGATAGAGATATGTTTTATTAAGTCTGGAAGAGGACGAATTGTAACCACCCTATATTCATCGCACAGTCTTAACAATGATGCTGTTCTGAAAGATAATATATTGTTCCTTCACGCTTTTTCAGGTTGTGACTCGATATCAGCAATGTTTGGGAAAGGTAAAATGTCGTTAGCAAAATTTTTGAAGAAGGAAGAAGATCATAACATACAAGCTGCCAGCATTTTAAAAAGTGATTAGGTAATCTTAATTTGAAGTTTCCGAGGCTGGAAAAACTATTTTTCTTGCTTTATACGGTAGTAAAGCAAAAATTTCTCTGAACAAGTACCGTTATGTATGTTTCAAGAAAAGAGTAGCTGTTGGTAAAAAAAAAGCCTTTTATCGTTGCCGCCTACCGAAGATGCAGCTAGATTGTATAGTTTATGTATTTATCATCTAGTACAATATTGAATGAGCAATAAACTACTTCCTGAGAACTGGGGCTGGCAAAATGCATCTAATTTGTTTCCAAATCTTGTTACCTTACCGAACGCACCAAAAGATATTATTGAATCTATTTTTTATACTTGTTCCAAAGGATATGGAAAAGTATGTGGATGCCGAAAAATTGGATTGAAATGTTCTGATATTTCATAAATTGCTGCGTAGTTTCATTTCATAATGCAAGTAAAATTGAATTTGAAGACGAGGGAAATATTGACAGTAACCTGCCCACTGCAAGGGAGGAGGGAAGCGCTACTTCTATATTCAGTGATGATATCGAAAGGCAAACAAGAAATACTGAAAGCAGAAAGCAATATTAGATTACAGTAATCCTAAATACCTACCTGCCTATTAGTTTTAGAAACCTGACACTATGCATAACACATTCTACAGTAAGGCCATGTGGAACATGTCGGAGATATGTATGAATTGCAATACGTTTATAATATATTGCAATATCATTAAATCCTTGGGGACGAGCGACACATATATGTGCTGCAAAAAGACTTAAGGTTCTTAGTTCATCCCCTCAATAAAATTATATTGTAAAATTTGCCTTGTTAAATTGGAGCATTTTTCAGTTTATTAAGACACAAATTTCTGTTTAAAAAACCCGGTGACAAAACATGAAAAAATTCAGAAAACGCTCACGTTGCGAAGGAGTTAAAAAGATCGCAAACCATTTTTTTCCTTAGACCGTAAAGTAACGGAATTGTTTTCAATATCACAGTAAACTAACTGTAAATGCTACACTTACATTTTAATACCGAGCATGCCATAGTACGCTCAATACTCTGTAAGGTATATTCATAGTATGATTGAAAAGTTCGGGGAAAGGTTGTAAAAAACATTTCCCTGAATAGTTCACAAAACCGAAGCATGTCCATCTTCAAAGTGGTCACCTTAGACGACGATACACTTTTGCCAGTATTCGTAAAATTTCTGGAAGCATCGTTGGAAGCCATTTTTTGCAGCCTCCCATAAGACTTCCTGCGATGTTGTTTTCCTCGCATCTGATGAATAAAAACGGCGTCCCTGTAAATGTTTTTTTATTGATGGGAACAGGGAAAGTCATATGGAGCTATGTCCAGTTGATAGGGAAAATGTAAGAGGACGTTAGTGCGAATTTTCACTAGGAATTTTTTTAATAGTTGGTATTAAAGTGCTGGTGCGTTCTCAAGCAGAAAGTATCAGTGTCTGACCTCAGCGAAGGTTGCGCAACGCATTTATAGACTTCGATGTATTCTCGGTCCTTTTAAAAACGTCAATGCTATTCATAAACCTTGTGTCTCACCATACTTGTTTCATCGTACTCCTTTCTCAGCATTTTCAAAGTCTCCATTGGTGTTTTATCTAATCGTTGACAGATATTAATGCTGCAATGGTGTTCAAGAAAAGTCATATTTTTACGTCGCGGAGCAGAGATAACTAATTTAGGAAGATAACAGCTTCGCGTGTGGTTCGGTTACGATATGGACTACACCAACATGAGCAAATAGAGAAGGGTTGGGGGAATACATTTCAGGAAGTTTTACTTTAGGCACTTGTTTTCGTTGTCAAGAATGGCCGTATTCCCCGAATTTTCGAATCGTGCTAGGTAAAATCTGAGCAACCTCGTACGCAGTCCGAGCATATTTATGCGAGTTAGAAATTGAACACGCGGCAGAAACACACACAAAACGAATAATAAACGTTTTCAACATTGTTGGGAAATATTAAAAAGCTGTAATGTAACAATGAATGTATTTATTTAAACAATGTAAAAATGAAAAACAGGACGACTGCATTAACAATAAATACGCATAAGTAACTAACTAAAAGCATTTTGAATGAAAAAAATTAAAAAATTTATTAGTATGTTTATTGAGAACGAATATACTATGTAACAATGGACAACTAAAAAAATTTCAAGATAATAAATAGAAAAATATCACATTGTTAAAAAAGTAATAGTTTAAAGCAGCATATTTTTTAATGAATGAATATAAAAATTTTACAAGAATAAAAATATTTTTAGAATTAGCAATACATATTTTTTAACGATAGTCAAATACAAATAAGAGAATCAGCAAGAATAAAATAGTGCATCACCACCAAACATAATGGCGACGTTTGAAGATTTCCGAGGCTTCGAGCACTTGTACGATGCTCGAATAAGAACAGAAGACGGCCGCGAGTTTTCAATACATCGCGTGCTTTTAGCTATGAAAAGTGAATATTTCCACAACTTATTCTGTAACTCGTCCGTGGGGCAAACTGACATGCTGGTTCCAGAGATTCAAGGCTCAACTTTAGAAGCTATCTTGAATTACATCTATACTGGAAAGCTGAGTTTCACGAAAAATAATATCAGAGACCTTCTTCTAGCGGCTGATTTCTTGGGCATGGAAAAACTTAAAAACACTTGTGAATTTTTAGCCATCGCGTATCTGACAACATCAAATAGTGTTCCTTTGTTTCTTGAAGGAACGAAAGATAGAGATGGTGGCATTTTCAAGACATCTTCTCGTTTCATTCAGGTGAATTTTCAAAGAATCTTAAGAAACCAAAATTCAAGATTCGAGGATTTGACGGTGGAATCTTTAATTTGGCTGTTGTCTTCCAATTCCTTGAATGTTTCGAAAGAACGTCAATTGTGGAAGGCTGTAGAGCGCTGGGTTTGTGAATTTCCCGAAGAAAGAAAGAAATGGCTCGAAAATTTAATTCTATGCGTTCGTTTTAATGAAGCCGATAATGATTTGCGCTCTGAAATTCTTCATCATCCACTTGTTAAGGCAGATCCTTCCTGCATCAAATTAATAGAAACTGTATCTAAACAATCAGCAGTTCCAAAACATCGCATTCCCAAAATATTACATTTCTTTACCAAGTCCTTCGTTAACAGATCAGATTATTCTGAGGGCATTAAAATTTTCATTACGTACGATGAAGACTTTGATTACTGGCGATATATCACTTCGAAAATGATTTGTCCTGATGTTGTTTTGCATGGATCAGGACCGCTTTTCATAATGTTTGATATGGCGACGAATGTGATCTATACTTTTGATATTTTGTCAAAGACATGGTCAAATTTAAATCCGCCAAACATATCCCGTTGGAACTACAATGTAGTAAAATCCGGAAATTATATTTATGCTATGGGAGGAATTTCGCCAGAAATAGAAACGGACGAGATTGTAACAACGTTAGAACGGTATAATTTTGATTCCGAAACATGGGAAATCAGCGCAACCCATCTTGCTTTTACTGAAAGTGCAGCTGCTACAGTCAACAATGTGATTTACATGGTCGGAATCCGAGATTTTTTCACTAAACATCTGTCTGCACAAGTTTATGATCCTATCACTAATATCTGGCGTACAATAAGTGCTCCAAAAACTTACCGTCGCCTTTTTGCGTTGGCAGCCTATCAAGAGCGACTGTTTATTCTTGGTGGAAAGAAGCATGAC
>CAXHSM010001376.1:50143796-50195288 GCA_964019185.1 Maratus speculifer
TACTGGAGAAAAACCCTTTGTTTGTGAAATTTGTTCTAAAGGATTCTTTAGGAATGATCATCTAAAAATCCATCTCTTGGAGCATGCAATATAAAATTCTTGTATTTTTGGTACTTTTCGATTAGTCGGGCGCCTGTGTTATATATACACACATATGTATACATTTGCATATATATATATATATATATATTTGTGTGTGTGTGTGTATGTGTGTATATATAAAGCTACAACATATGACTATTTTTTAATTCTGTCTCGCTACAATCAATTTTTTCTTCACAAATACTTTAACAATATTTGCAACAGAAACATACTACATTTTGTTTTTCTTTAAAATAGTAATGCGAATAGAATATAAAAATAGTTGTCTTTGACAGCCTTGTATTCACTTTTAAAGAAAATTAACTATGCAGACACAGATAAATATGTTTGATTCTTTTAAATTTCGCATCCCACGAGATAGGACATCCTCTGAAGCAGGAAATCGGGGTATATTAGTACAGGGTAATTATGCAAGTAGTCCAGTCGCCAGATAATGATTGATTCCTGAAGTGAAAAGAACTTTTCTTGAATCAGACATACAATGGCCTTTATATTAGACTGCTGCCCTATTAGCAGGTTTTAAATAGTAATGAAACAGTTAAGATTGATAAGTGCTTGTGAGGTCTCCGTTTACAAAAAACCTATTTATTTGTACCATAGGCTAAGGAAACTATTATGAGCACATAAATAAAAGGGAATCTGGAACGAGATCTTTTTTTTTCCCTTTCCGTTTTTTTCATTCTTCTATTGTATAATTATTTATAATTTATGTTTTTATCTGGAAAAAGCCATCGGAAATTTTTCTTGAATTTGCTTTGACGTCGGAAGGGTCATGTTAAGTGAATATGCTCTTTAGCTTTTTGCATTTCACTTGTGATGTTCCTTATATTATAAATCGTAACGTATTTGGCCAGTTTGAAGCTTAAAAATGTATTCGTGTAGTGAAAGCGACTCAGATGATTCTTATATATCTGACACGGATAGTGATACATCTGATTTAAATATATCATCTGTTCGAAACTGGTGTAAATTGGATAATGAATCACCACCAATTGCTCCCCCAAGATTTCAATTTTTGGAAACACCAGGCATTAAATTTACTCTAAAGGATTTATCCGATCCACTCGAGTATTTCTTGACATTATTATTTGACTCAAGTATATTGAAAGAAATCGTTGAGCAAACAAATTTGTTTGCATCTCAATATTTTAATTTGAACAATCTAACTCCAAAATCAAGATGTGCTGAATGGATTGGCACGGATGAAAGTGAAATGCTGTTTGTCGTTGTTAATGCTGGAAGGCATTAACGAGAAACCTCACCAGTCCTTATATTGGTCTAAACTGCCAACTATGGAAACATCATATTTTGGAAAAATTATGTTGGAAAAGAGGTTTAGTCTGCTACTCAAATTCCTGCATTTTGCTGATAATGAGGAATACAGAGATGTAGAGGGCAGAAATAATCCATTGAAAAAAATTGAAAATCTATTAAAACTCTTAATTGATAAATTCCAAAAATCGTACGTTCCCGAAAAAGATGTTTCCATAGACGAATCTCTTCTTCTATTCAAAGGACGACTCGGATGGAAACAATATATTCCATCGAAAAGAGCGCGATTCGGAATAAAATTTTTTGTTTTGTGTGAATCAGCTTCAGGATATGTGTCTAATTTGCTTATTTACACTGGTAAAAGTACATCATATTTAAAAAAAATATGAAAAGTATGGAACTGGGATAAAAGCTGTTTTAACTCTAATGGATGGATTGAATATTTCCAGCTGAGCAAAAAATTACCCAGGCCGGGGATCGAACCCGGATACTTGGCTTACAAGGCCAATGCTTTACCTGTTAAGCTATCTGGGTGATAGCCGGCTGGGATTTTTCGCTCAGCTGGAAATATTCAATTCGTATGATAACTTTACCAATCAGTTTGATTGAGTTAAAAATAATAGTATATCTAATGGATGGGTTTCTAGAGAAAGGGTACTGTATAACAGTAGACAATTTTTATCTCTCTACGGATCTAGCAGAAAATTTAATCAGTCAAAAGACAGACATTTATGGAACAATAAGAACAACGAGAAAAGGTGTTCCAGAAGAAATTGCAAACAAAAAATTGAAAAAAGGGAGATGATAGCTTTCCAGAAAGGAAAAATGATGATGATGAAGTGGCAAGACAAAAGAACGCTGGCAGTGCTTAGTACAATCCATTCAAATGAAATGGAAACTATTATGAAAAACGGCAAATCATTAAACAAACCGAAAGCAATTCTGGATTATTATCATACAATGGGTGGTGTAGATAGGATGGATGCTTCTTTATCCTGTTACAGTATAAAAAGGAAGCAAAAAAAATATTACAAAAAAATATTCAGAGAGTTGTTAGATATAACTGTCTGGAACTCCTTCATACTCTACAAGAAAATGGGGGGAGGGCTGACAAACTTAAATTTCAGACTGAAATTAATTGAAAGAATTGCAGAGGAGAATATTAGAAGCAAAAAGGAAAATATCTCCTACCAAAGAAGAGCTAGCGCCATAAGGTTTGAAGGAAACCATTTTCCTTCTTTTATACCACCAACTGAAAAAAAGCTTCTACCTACAAGAAGATGCTACATTTGTTGCCGCAAAATGGAGAATAGCAAAAAAATAAGGCGAGAAACGCGCTATTTTTGTAAAAAGTGTGATATACCTTTGTGCCCCGCCCCTTGTTTTGAAACATTCCATACAAATAAAAATTTATAATTATACTTTTGCAAGAATGTTGCAAGGCCAATTCATCTCATTCAAGTAAGGGTCATTTTAAATGCTTATACATTTTAAAACTTTTTAATATCATTACTTATATCATCAAATTTTTTTTTTACTCCTACATTTGTTTATTTGTTTGTCAGCTGATTAATTTTGTTTTCATTTGTAGTGATTATTTTCTGCTGTACAACTAAATATTTACATTGTATAAAATATATGGATTCCCCCCTCTTTCAATTTATCGCACAGCGAAGTTCTTCAGTCAAATAGTTTAAAATAATTATAATTAATCATATTATTTATCTTTATTTCATACACGTATATAAGTAGACATTTGGTAAACTTGTGCGAAATAACATTAATAAAAGATATATGTTTACTTTAAAACTATTGACAGGTAATATCCTCTTTTTTCCCCCTATTTAAGAGTGCACACTAGTCAAATGCAAAAATTCGAAAGCTAATGTTAATCCTTTAGGACCGTTGTTTGCAGATTTATCGCTTGCACTTTAATTTTTTTTAATTCATTTTTCCCTAGGATATCGCATATTGGATGATATCAAAATCTTTTATTGCAGATTTGTAATTTTTCGATTATGTATGGATTCAGCTTTCCTTATTTGAGAATACCGTAAAATACTGTTAATCCGCCCTTCCCGATCAAACGCCCCCTCCCCACTTTATAAAGAATTTGAAATTTTCAAAAAACCCCGAGAAAGTGCCCTCCCTCCCCATTCTCAAAGGGGGATGAATCATTATGAAGTGAATGAATCATGAATCTTTGATGAAATATGCATTTTTTCGAGATTTTTTAATTGATTTCATGCTTGTTTTGGCTTTTTTGCAAACCTCTCCTTTTTTCTGCGTTTTTTCGACAGAATTTACGTTTTTTTAAAAAAAAACCCAAAAATTTTCAAGTATCAAAATTCATGATTCATTCATTTCATCACGATTCATTCCTGTAAATTTTGTTGAGCGATCGCGGAAAAATCCCGTGTAAGCGCCCCCCTCTAACTAATGTACCATTTTCCCTCACGTTTGAGGGGGCGGATTAACGGTATTTTACGGTAGTTTCATTTCTAGAGATAGTTCTAAAACTAAAACCATCCGAACACAAAATAAGGAGAAAAAAAACTGAAATCAAGAAAGTACAAAAGTTAAATAAAAGATACCGGACATTGATTTCTTAACAACTTGGCACTAATAACAATAATAATATGAAAGTATAAAAATGCAAGCGAGAAATCTATTAGTTCTACCATTTCTTCACGTGCATAGTGTAGGCTCTTACGTATATGAAATTTTTGAATTAGAGTATTTTAAATTAAAAGTCCTACAATAAATTAAAAAAAGATGTAGAATTGAATATCCGTAGAAAGTTTGTTAAATTTCATATTTTCAACGTAAATCTATGATAAAATTACATATTAGTACTTATGCATGCATTACTTAGTAGATTTTTCAATATTTAAGTCCTTATTTTCAGATTTTTATATTCAACTCTTATTGCACATCATAAAAAAATAAAATATCTGATACACGGACATGTTGAAATTTAATTTTTTCCTATTATGAAATTTTATTTCGATATTTATATTTAAATTTGATTCATTTCAATAATTCCACAGTCATAATTTTTACTGGAAAATATTTCTGATTTTTTTTTTTTTATAATTTTAAATTTCATAAAACTTACCTTCCAGATTTTAAGCGCGTAAAGCTTTTAAAATATTATTAGCATTATTTTATTTTATGCCTATGTGGAGCAAGATCAGCAGATCAATAGGATCCGGTGTTGTAAAGAATAACCTAATAAAAAACTCAAAAACCCAAAATAAATTTAATTTTTCGTACCTTGAAGGTTTCATAAAAATCTTTAGAGGTAAAGAAAAAAAAGATAATTAATAATTTTAATCGTCCAATTTCAAATATATAGCTGATATTTCTCTACAATTATATTGGAATGAAGTAAAGTCTCCTTTTATGAAGTATTAAAACAGTTCTATGTTTCGATTTTCTGTTTTGTCTCCTTTGGTTTTTTGTGTTTATTATTAGAAAATTTTCACAAATCAGGTTTTTTTTTAATACATTGTGAGAATTTGTTTCAATCCTTAAATTTTCCCTTCTTTGACTGAATGCAATACATTTTTCCTAAATAATCTCACAGTTAAATATTTCATATTCATGTTAATTTATACCAGAGCATTAACGAATGTTTTATAATTTTGTGCCTGTTTTCAGTTAATATTTTATTATGCATTACATGATTCATTGTATTATTGTGATTATATTTACCGTTTCAAATGCATTAATCATTAACAACTTTCCACTTTTACAATAAACTTTACAAATATGTTATTATCACTTTTACAAAATGCAGAAATAAGTTTTGAAATTTATATCAATAAAAATGTAATTTAAACATTTCTTAGAGAGAGAGCAATAATTTGTATTGTATGATAATTTCAGATCTCCTCCCTCCATCTACTTTTCCACTGACTATGTAGATATGTATAAAATTCATTACAAAGTGAGAGAGAGAAAATAAAAGTAAATTATCTCTCTCGGATAAAAATAATGAATGGTCTCCTTAATATGAAACCTTGAAAAAGCCTCTAGAATAGCTTATTTTGACTACTAATTCTTTTTTTCATTTTTAGCAGGATAACACTGAATGTTTTGTATACCATGTTCATCATTATCTCTATGTTGCAGTTGTGTTTATTAACTATATTTATAATTTTACTATTCATGATATTATACGAGATTAATTTAGCCATTTATCTCTTTTAAGTTATACTCCGTTAATATGTTCTGTACATATTTTATGAGTTTTATAAAGTGTAGAAATAAATTTTAAAACTTCAATAATATAATTTTCTGAGAGAGTGCGCAATGATTTGCATTGCTTAACAATTTCATCCCTTTTTTTTATAAATTGGCTGTGTAGATATGTATAAAATTTATTACAAAGTAAGGGAGAGAAACTAAAAGCAAATTATTTTTCTCGGATGAAAATAATGAATGGGCTCCCTAATGCGAAGCCTTGAAACAATTGCGAGAATGACTTGTTTTCATTGATAATTGCTTTAGTTATATCATATTTTGTGTATCATTTTGTGTATCATTACTTGTATAAACACAAATAATTTTGTATACATTTTATCTGATTTTTATTGGCGTGGGAAATTATTTTCAGTTAATAACCTCACACCCGCGCCCCACTCTCTCCAATAGGGTGGAGCGAAAAAAATTTTTTTTTGAAAATCAAAAACGGGTAGGGGCCAAAAGTTGCCTTTATACTAGTACATCAACTGCGTGAAATTTTACCGCTGAAAAAAAATGGCTTGAGTCTGCGCTTTTGCTCCAAAAATCGAAATTTTGAGTAAAATTTGTCATTTTTTGACATTTTTTCAAAAAAATTGAAAAAATCCTACAGAGCTGGTTAGTATTTAAAAGTGTTGCTTAGACCTTTATATTTATCTGCTTAACATATTTAAACTATAAAACAATATGTTTATTCCCTATAGCTGGAGCAAAACAGACAACTTTTAGTAAGAAAACAGTATTACCACTCTATTGGGTCATACAACGAATTGTTGTTTTTAATACAGCTCTTGTTTTCAAAACTACCTTGGACATGCGTCGTGGAGGTGGCTATATTTCCTATACCACCCGGCCCAACTATTTGATCATCTTAGTACAGTGTTTTATTTATACATTGATTTGTGATTTTCTTTATAAAAATTTGGCATGTTTTCGATGCTTCCACCTTGTTCATCTGTTATTTGCATCCATATGCTGCTGTAACTATCTTCATGTATATTTTTACAGTTTATACAAAAAAATGACAAGCAGAGTAATGTACGGGAATATTATTAAAGGGATCTATTCGGCCATTTATTATATTTATCAAACTTACATTCAGTTGATGAATAGTGATTGGAAGTTCTGTTACCACAACATTTTTTCAGTCAATTGTATTTTTTTTTACGTAATGATTTGCTTCAAAGATGATTTCAGATATTTCAACTATAAGTATGCCATCATTTATTCTACTTTTGCATTTTTTATATGTTGAGAAGCGAGCTGTTTAATGTGATGGTGATCGTCAGAGAGAATTGCAATGAAAATTTGTTCTCCATGTGTAAAGCAACCGCTGTTGTAAATAACCTTTTTTTTTGCATTAGTTTTATGCCGTTTTCTAAGTGTTTTCGTATCCAGGTAATTTCCTATTAACTTTTAGATCCCCTTTTTATGAATGGACAACATTTGATGGTGAATGTCCTAGGCATAAACTTATAATGCATAGTATTTTATGAGGGAATGTACGGATTCTAATCGACTATAAGTGCTCATTTAAAATTAGGAGAATTTTATTTGTCACTGTGAACCATTTTGCATGGGGTAAACTTAGAAATGTGTATAATATTGAATCATTCGCTACTTCAACTCCAGTGAATTTCCTCTGCGTCAATTATTAGAGAAGTCGATATAAAACGTTCTAAGCTACATGGATTCACTGGAGCAATAAGGAAAATCTTTGTCTACGTACTATTCACTTCCTATTGCAATTTTTTTTTTTTTTTTATAAAATAGAGAATAATTTTGAAAAATTATTTTCTCAAATTGAGAAAGAGATACTCAGAACAGACTAGAAATTTCTGTCGGAGACTGCAAAGCTAATTCATAAGGAAAGCTATTTCTCAAAAAGAATGGGGAATAGGAATTTAGAAAACATCTCACACAAAAGACAGCACATAAATTTAATAAAATTTTCCGCTTTATATAAGCACAGATTGGCAGTCAGCGTATATATGTTCACTCACAAAATGTATAATCCAAGTTTATACCGCGGGATGTTTTATACCAAATGTACAACACACCTGAATAATAAATCTAAAATCTTATTAGAAATTACTAGACTACGGAATAACACAGGAAACGACATAAAGCATGCTAAAACTTCTTTAGATATATCGTTGTTTTACACGCAAATTTTGTTTGCAATCCTCTGTGACGATCGTCATAATATTAAACTGCTAGCTTCTCAGCATATATTCAATGTAATAGGTTCAATAAAGGATGACATACTAGAAATTGAATTTATACAATCAATTATTAGGCAAATCATTGCATATAAAATATAATTGATTGAAAGAATGTTGTGATAACAGAACTTCCAATCATAATGTACTAATTGCATGAAATTTTAATGAAGATAATAGACTGCTGAATAGGTTCAATTAAGAACATACCCAATACATTACTCAGTTTCTCTTCTGTTATACATGGTATAAAAATATACGTGCAGCAGGTCACACCAGCATGATCCAAATCATACAAAGTCAGTGAATACAAAGAAGAGATAAATTACTTTGATATATAGAAAACTTATACTCGTCTTCGGGAAAAAAATAACAATTCAATACATAAATAAAACACTGGGCCTAGATGATTGGGTGGTTGAGACGGATGGGATAATGCAACCACCTCTATGAGTTATATACACAGTAGTTTTGAAAGCAGCTAGGTAAGAAATGCATTCAAAACAACGTTTCGTTGTATGCTCCAATAGAGAGGTTAACGCTGATTTTTCACAAAAAGTTGGCAGATTTGCTGCAATTATACAGACTACAGATATTGTTTTATAGTTTAAATATATTAAGCAGATAAATATAAAGGTCTAAGCAACACTTTTAAATACTAACCAGCTCTGTAGGAAATTTTTAATTTTTTTGAAAAAATGTCAAAAAATGACAAATTTTACTCAAAATTTCGATTTTTGGAGCAAAAGCGCAGACTCAAGCCATTTTTTTTCAGCGGTAAAATTTCACGCAGTTGATGTACTAGTATAAAGGCAACTTTTGGCACCTACCCGTTTTTGATTTTCAAAAAAAATTTTTTTTCGCTCCACCCTACTCTCCAATGCCCTTTTTGTAATTGTTTCTAAAAATATATGTATCTATATATAATCGAACTAAATACCACATTTCCAATATTGTTCCAATTTTTGCCAACTCCTATGTTTGATATAGTTTGTTATTTAACGAGTTATTCATATTTTGATGATGATTTGTATAATATTTTCCAATTGTTCTATATATATGTATATATATCCCTTTAACACCTAAGCCGCCTCGATACGGCCCTGTCATTGAACGCCGATCACAGGCGCATACGGGCGGGTACGGGGAATTTAGGGGTGAAAGGAAGTGAAAGAGATGGGTTTCACCTTATCTTGAGGGGTGTTTCTCTATCTTTGCCGATTACTTTGTTTGTATGACAGTGATGGAATATTCACATGTGGCTTATATTTACTTCTTTTTGCAGTTAAAAGGATTCTATTGAGGGGATGTTATTATTATTTTTTCTTCTAAAGCTTTTTATTTCAAAAGGATATGATATCAGTACTTTCGTTTTATTATTAAGTATCAAAGCTGTTATTAAGTTATTTAATTATACTTAATACAAAATGACGAAAAGTCAGATAAAGGAGAAAAACAATAAGAAATGTTATTTGGTTATAATGCAATGTTATTTGGATCAGATGATAGATATTTAGAAAATTAAAATAATTCAAAGTTAAAGAAGCAAAATGGAAATTGCACATTTTCTACAGTAAAAATTTGCCCTCACGCCCTATCCCACCCGATTTTCAAAATCCCGCCAAGGAAATATAACATCTAAATTCAATAGTGATCGCGAATATTTTTAATATCACAGGCACATTTAAATTGAGCGCGGTCCTAAAAAAATAAAGTTCAATAACGGAATATTTTGTTGTCATATTTACATACTTATTTTTGAAAGAAAAAACATTACACTAGCAACCAACTAATTACAAGTGAACTGTTTTCTTTTTCTTTATCGATGAATTAATTGCATCTTTATTTCCTAGCGATTATTGTCCCATGACGGTTATTTTAAGCGCTTTCGCATTGAAGAATTTATTTAAAAAGAAAACTTTGAGAGTATTTTATTTTACAAAATAAATAAGTAAAGTTTGATTTTTTTTTTCTTTTGACTTTCAAAACGATTGCAAGACTTATCCTATACTACGTATGATGAGCAAGTTAAAAAAAAAAACCGTTAATGATTGGCATGACGACTTAGAAGCCAAAAATTAGTCGTCAAGCCAAAAAATTTAATCGCCGCGTGGCGACTGGCAGCCGTGAATCTGAACTTATATTCAACAATGCCAAACTTTTTTACAATTAGTAAAATCATTTTTGACAGAAAAAAAATAATGAAGTTTACATACGTTATCATTTATATATTTATGAAATGAACGATGCTTTTCATATTACTGCAAATTCGTTATATCTTGGAATTTACTGCATAATTATTATTATTTTATTATTATTTTAATGTAGCATATCAAAAGTCGACTTAAAACACGATTTCTGTCCGGAAAAGCCTTTGTCTGTATAAGGAAAATGCTACTTATTTCTCTTTTAATCAAGAACGCTGCACTGTATTTAAAATAACTTTATGAACGTGTAAAAAAAATAAATAACAGTTTGGATTTGGGAGTAGTTTTAATATAACTTATTTAATAATGGTAATTAGGACTATTTTCAAATTATATTTAATTATTCTACCTCATGAAGTCATTTTTAAACTTAGGTACGTGAAATGTTCAGGTGTTTTTAATAAGAAACTATGAAAACTATAGCAATATTTTCTATTTTTTAATAAAATCACACTTTTTTTTTCTTTTTTTTTTAAATACTGCTAAAATTGATGTATTGAAACAAAATCCCAGACGAAAGCCATAGAAAAGCTGTCATGAGACAACAATCGATTATATTGCAAAATTTAAAGAATTTATCATAAAAAGGACAAAATCAGAATCATTCAAAAATGGCTGGCTGATGAACTTCTCATGACTGAAATTTCGCAATTTTACACATTTTTTTTTTTTTTTTTTTTTTTTTTTTTTTTTTTTTAATATCGCAGAAAATTTCATAATTTTGAGCAGAAAAGAATACATATATATTTTTTCTAAATATTCACCTTAAAAATACATGCTCTAAAATTGTACCGTATGAGTTTTAAAGGCGACTTTAAAAAAAAAAAAACTCTTCAAAAATTCATGAATTTTAAATCTTTAAAATGGATATGAACCCTGTCCTAAAATAAGCAAATTCGATTTTCTATTTCAATTTGCTGTAATATATAGTACGAAAATAATTACATTATAATGAAAATAATGAGGTACAAATACGCTGAATTATTCTGATATCTTCATTTTTTTTTCATCTATAGAATGTTTATCGAATATTATTTTCAGATTTCAATTTTTTAGGGATATGAGGTTCCCTGAATCATTTTGACTATATTTTGTTAATCTGCTTTTTTTTTTTTTTTTCAACTATTGTAATTTATAAACTAATGTATCCTACAGAATATGTAGAGTTAGAAAGCAATGTCGAAAGGAATAATTAATGTTTATTCTAGAAACAACACCCCAAACAAATAAATACATCAGTAACATTGATAAGGAATTATATAATTTGTATAGACACTAATCAATGGAATATGGATACAGCTCCTCATCTTTTTGCTTCATTTTGAAAATAACGGATTTTGACACTATTCTATCGAGGATAATTTTCAGGACTTTCAAGCTATGTTTTTGTGACTTTCACAAAAGTTGCTCTATACATTTAACTAACAAAATATGGAAATGAAATTTTAATAGCGTTAACGCATGCGCAGTAAAAAAATTATTTAGTAAACTCGCTTATTTATCATATATTTTTTTCTATTTTTTAATTCTGATTACATGGTCTTATGTGCAATGTTGATTATCATATTTTTTGAAAAGAACATTGTGTTTGATGAAGAACCCTTGACAAAAAACTTGAAAAAAAATTTGGGACCGTTTTTATAAAAGCCTTAATTTCTCTACGAGTTTAGATGCTATATTCATAAAAATGAACACAGTTTATTACAATAAGCCACTTAATCTTAATCTGCAATTTGAACTCTTTTGCTTCATTAATTTTGACAAGGTTATCCAAAAGATCTCCGTTCTTTTTCAGTTTGTTGACGGTCCCCTGTTGGATTTCGGGGAAAACTCTTAGCAAAAATATGTGACTAGTATTATTTTGTTTATACATCAGGAGTTTCGGAGTTACTCCTCATGTATATTTTTAGATATTTAAAAAAATGTCTAAAATCACAAGTGTCAAGAATTTTTTTTTTTTTTTTTTTTTTTTTTTTTTTTTTTGCGGTGATTGTAAAATCAGAAAAAAATTCCTCCATCTTCTTATAGTATTTGAATAAATGTACATTTTTATTTTATCTTCTGTACAAAAATATTATTTCCAGTTTTTAAAAGTTATACAGTCGGCCCCGCTTAAACGAATATTGAAGGTTCCAGAAAAAATATTCGATTAAGCGGGGTATTTGATTAAACGGGGAGACATATAAATGTAATATTTAATGTGTAATAAAATGACAAAATTATTAAATATAGATATTTAATTACCAGAATAAGAAAATCGTTAAAAACTTTAATATACAAACTAAAATAAAAACAAAATGACAAGTAAATACGCAATAGTTAAATGACAGTAAACACATGCATTTTGTTTACACTACATTTAATGCAGATCGTGTTAATTGACGGCAAATTTTCTTATTAGAAGTTAATTTACGTAATTTATACAGGTTTAAAAAAGTAGACGAAAGTGGTTTATGCGAAAATTTTGAATAAAAAATGGGAGAGATTTTTTTTCGAATGGTATCACAATAATCTTGAGCCTCTAAGTGACAACATATTATTATTAAAGGGCTACTTCGATCACGCGATAGGATTTGCTCACTAATGCTAATCCTATAGAAGAAATTTATAAAGATATCTCTATCGCATTTCAATATTTTTAAATGATCTTTTTTGTAATGAATAGCTGAGATCGATCTGTACAAAGGGCGTCGTTTTTTTAACATTAGGTTTTTATTGCTGATATTTTTAATGAGGATTATTTCAGTTTCGGAGCCGGTTTTGAAAATGAAAGTGTCTCCATTAAAAAAAAACTGTAAAAAAAATCGAAAAAGTGAAAAAAAAAAGTCCTTTGACAAACGAAAGTAAATAAAATAAAAAATTGATCGAAAATACTCTCCAGTTTATTTCACCATTTTTTAAATTAAATCGAAAAATGAACAAAGAAGGGAACTCATTTGGCCAGTCCGTTATACACCTGCCAGGTCATACACCTGCCAGGTCATACACCTGCCAGGCATGCTGGGAGTTCTGGAAATTTATTTTTTGTGTAACAACCGAAAATGACAAAAAATGTGGAGGAAATTCCAATTGAAACGTGTTTTCCCCACCCATTTTTCAAATTGTCTCAATCATTTGTTATTCGATTAAGCGAGGACATTTCGTGAAACGTATTCGGTTAAGCGGGGTAAAATAACATTAGCTCAATGGGATTAAATTCGGTTCCAGAGGATTTATTCGAATAAGCGGGGTCTTCGATTAGCCGTTACCCTATTAAGTGGGGAGGACTGTAGTAGCGAAAGTTGCCTATTCAGTTTTTGTCTTCTTTTGTACACATATTTTATTCTTATCAAATTATTACATCTCTTACATTAATGATCAATAAAGTAAAATATTATTTTTAAAAATAGTTTCGTTATAATTATTAAGTACTAGTAAATCGTTATAATTACTATTATTATTTTTACGGTGCTTTTTTTTTCTTTTGTCATTAATCTTTTTTACTGAGTATTTCGCTGAACGCAATATGTTATATTTTTCTGCATAACATTTATCAAAAACGCTACTCTATCGTAAATCTTATCAAGATTATTCTTTTATTATTTCACACAGGGAATTATTTTATGACTTTATGAGAGGGAGACTTTTTAAAGTGTAGATTTAAAATAAATTTTAAATACAGTGAAAAGATTCCATGACCCGGCCATTATGCTACACAGATACACTGTACATGTTTTGTGTCGCTTAAATGCATTTCAGCACCTGTTATAAAGAAGAAACAATTTCAAGAAACAAAAATATCGTCTTTTTAAATTTCTACAAAAGTCCAAATTTGTTTATAACTATAGAGTAAGTAACTTATGTTGCAAATACCGAAATAACCCTGAAAATGGCATAAAGTGTAACACGAATTCTACTTCAAAGTAAAAGACTGGTTTGACAGCGACGTGAATAAAGAGTTTCGTACAGCTGTCTTTGAAAAGGGCTTGAAAAAAGTCACAAATGGATTGTCTCACCTTTTGTCATTATCTTAGGAGAAAAGCGGAATCATAAACATACTAAGCTATAAAAGAAGTTTAGTTGCTCTAACCGTAAACAGCATTGTAAAAATAGTGCAAGGTATCAATAGGCATTTGTAAGCTTACTCGATCAATTTATTTTTGCAAATGTGTTAAAAAAAAAAAAAACTATATATGTATGGATATTTTACAGGCTTAATTACGTATTTAAGTAAGTTTTGCGATTATTTGACAAGAAAAGAAAAAGAACGAACAGAATAAATTGAGGAACAATTCTAAACTTATTTGTAAAATTTTTGGCTTAATATTTTATCAGTTTGACGGAAGGCTCAATTCTACTTTATTTCGTTTTCTATTAAAATTGCTACATTTTTTTTAATTGTATTACATTCTATAACCACATAGTAGAGGTCTGCACGGGCCCGGGCCTGGCCCGTGGCCCGCACCCGGCCCGACCTGCGGGCCGTACCGGCGGAATCGTTTCGAATTTGCTAACGGGCCGGGCCGGCAGAATTAGAATGTTTTTTTCAACGGGCCGGCCAAAAAATTGAACGGGCCGTACGTGCCGGGCTGGGCCGATTTAAAAATTTTCGGGCCTACCGGCCCGTTTTGAAGATTTAAACATAAACAATAAAATATAAACCTATTTTCAATGAAAATGGTTTTAACGAGAATAAATATAAATGTGCATCATGAGCCATACTAGTTTGACAGCATCAAATATAAAAATGTAACTTGTGCAGTGTAGCGATCGGCATCGGACAGTTACATTGTGTGTAACCCGTTTTAATATTTTAAACTGACTCGTGCAGGGCCAAGATCAAAATTGGATATCAAGGCATTATTTTTCTATATATAGACTTGCCGGACCGAAAGAAGACTTAATTGTTCTCAAGATCTGTAGGGCAGACAACATAATCTGTAAAATTATGAACAGCGATAAAGAGCTTATGTTAGCTTAATTTTTGGATATATACTTCTTGATGGTTTTTAAATTAATTTTTCAATAACGCAAAAGTTTGACACATTTTTACATTAATTTTTAATTGTAAAAATATAAAAGTGATAAGCCTGACTATTGAAGGGATTTGGAATCGAATAGCGTTTTTCATTTTTGGTAAATAAAATACTTGTATAACCTTGTTGACATACAATAGTTTCTCAAATGGTTGCAAGTTTTTCTCCCTTCCCATGCTATCGCTTCCGGAAATTCTATTCAAAACGCTAACTATGACAATATTTTATTTGCTTGCAGTGATCTTACATTGCTTGTATCAAAAAATGGATAACGCCATTCGTTTATATAGTTTCTGCATAAAGACACCTGCTAATCTTACGCATTTCTGAGAAAAAAATGAATTTAGAAATGTATCAGAAAGGAGCTTCTTTGAATTAACGTATGAATTTGGATTTAAAATCTTTAATAAAATGATATAGAAATATTTTTTATAAATCTTTCTTTATTAAACAGCTTCAAAAGTTACGATGTTCTTAAATTTATTTTTTTTTCTTTTATTCTAAGCCATATTAATCTTTTAATGAATCTTTATTTGAATGTTGAAAGCCTAAGAATCTTAGTAATCATTAATGGTCTAATGTGTATTTCCTGTAAAATATACTGTAAAATCATCCCATAGATATGTATGCAGTACTCTTAAAAAAAAATCTTAATTATATGAAAAAAATCTGAATTTTTTAGAAATAGTAGAAATTGTAACGGGCCAAAATGGGCCAGGCCGGGCCTGTTTTCTCTGATTTCTCTACGGGCCGGGCCGGACCTAAAATATAAAAATTTGAACGGGCCGGGCCGAACTTTTGAGTTTTACAACGGGCTGGGCCGAAAAACTTTCCCTATGGGCCGGGCCAGGCCCGGGCCTGGAAATTCCGGCCCGTGCAGACCTCTACCACATAGCATAGGCTTCATGAAGTGTATCATAAAAATACTTCAATTTGCTTTAGATATATACAGTTGTGAGACAATGAGATACTTGAACAAAGTAATTGCTCAGTTCACCCCTCCCCCCCCATTTTTTTAGATAATTCATTGATACAACAAGGGAAAATATTAAAAGATTAAAACCTTCTCGTGAACAGCAGATCAATGTAATGTCAAATACTATTGTCTTACAATGAAATTAGAAACCATGTAAGATGTTTAAATTCCGATAGTTTATTTTTCTAAGAATTTTGATAGTTTATTTGTTTAGAAAACTTGATATGTGGTCAATGTAATGAAAAGAATAAACATCTGGAAGTAATTTTATTATACAATGATTTCAAGACTTCATAAAAGATTGCTTTTTTAAAGCAAAAAAAAAAAAAAAAAAAAAAATGTGAAAATGAGGAAGCTAGCAGCAGCAAAATACTGTTTCTGCAATTTCTTACTTTTTTTTTGCATTTTGCAATGAAGAAAGACTTCTTTAATGAAGACTTAAAAAAAGGTGTATGGTTAGTTTATTTTTTATAATATATACATAAAAAATTTAAATTATCATTGCCATAATGCTAAATTTTAATAAAATTAAAATCGTGAAAATAGCATTATTTCTTTCTTTAGTATCTTATTCCTTACTTTTTAGAGTAATTTGCAGGAAAAATGGTATAACATGAAATAAATGTTACCAAAAACATTGGAATCTAATAATAAATACCTTTAAATTGTCTGTATAATATAATAATTGTCAGTGGAAAACTTTATTCTCCCTGTCCAACAGTCAAAAATTTCTAATAATTTTAAACTTATTTTTTTAAATCAAAATTCATAAAATGTAAAAGCAATAGTATTAAAATACATAGAAAGCAAATAATCATTTCATATTCCTGTGAATGAGTAGTTTCTTGCAACATAATTTACTATGCAACGACTTTTTTTTTAACTGTAGCGTTGTGAAAAATCGAATCAAAACGCAATTTTTGTCGCCGTATTCATGGAACAGAATCTGTCTTTTAAAGCAAATGTACACTACTAAGCAAATCTTTCTTTTTTGTAACATAGAAAGCTGTAAATTATATTGCAAATAACACTTTTTTTAAGCAGTTAATATTTGTAAACAATTTTAATATTGCTTCTTAAGTAACGTTTATTAATGCTACTCTTAAATTCCAAGTAGCTGTTATACCTCATAAAGTCATTTTTTTTAACCTCTTGCGTCGCGGTGATATATCTGTGAAACCACTTTATTTTAATTCACAAACACAATATTGGCATCGGAATTTTGATTTTTTAAAAAAATACAATTTTTTGAATGCGTGAAATATAGCGCTTTTTTTTCTTACTTACAAATAAAAAAAAATTTCAAATTCCGGTGACAGTCATTAATTTCAACACTTAAAGAATGAATTTTCCCTGCGCCTCAAAAGGTCAACTTAGACATGAATCGGAGCCGTAGCTAAGGGGGCGCTATGGGCGGCTCAGCCCCCCCTAAAATATTTTGAGCCCCATTCCCCTGGAAAAGATTCCAAGGTCACCAAATGAATTTCTGTTCCGAAAATTCAAATGAAATTCTGTTTAAAAATCTAATTTAGTTTTGAGACCCTTTCACAGTTTTGCAGAGTTACTAAATTGTATCTAAAATAAGTGTTTCAACACTCCCTTATCCTATTTGTACATATGAAGCTAACATGATGTTTAATTTTGCACCACTTATACACTCAAAATTTTCATCATCATATACATTTTTTAGCATAAAATGAAGTTATTACAACAGTTTAATATGAAACATAATACCTACAATGTGAATATGCACTAATTTACCTTTCTGCGTCAGTAAGAGAGAGAAATTATGAGCCCCCTTACAATTTCTTGAGTCTCCCCCCTCTTGTTCACTTCTAGCTACGGCCCTGATAAGAATTGTTCAGGTGTTCTTAATTAGAAATCATGGAAACGATAAGCTTTTTCCATTTTTCGATAGAAGAGCCATGTTCTTTGTAATGTAAACATTATTTGTTGTATCAGGTGGGTCAATGGAAAATCTTTTTGAATAAAGAACCTTGTTTAGAACAATGTTAAAGGTCTTTCTTTCAAATATAATAAATTATGAATAGACATTTCTGATAATATATATAGAGAAAAAATGTAGTATAAATAAACTCATCACTACCTTATATTAAATATTTCGGATAAGAATGAACAGAAGAACCATAATTTCTGGTGTATAATCCTTGAATGAAACAATTATTTTTCGATTCAGGGATTTTTTTTAAATAAAATGCAACATTTTAAATTGCTATTAATATTTGGCTTCTATAACAAAGTAAAATTTCTGGGTCCAGAAAGAATTGTTTCATCCGCGGATTACGATTACACACCGGAAATTGCGGTATGTGGAGGGAGATTTGAGCTACCATATATCAAACTGACATTTCAAACACGCCTCTCCCTTTAATGAGCGTAGAAAAGAGGAAAACAAGAAATGGACGAGTTCACTTTAAAAAATACTCCCCTTTTTTCGTCAGGTTTTAACGATAGTAAGATTTTCTCTGTCGCCGGTGTGAAAAATATATATATATATATATATATTCATTTATTTGATTTTGTTCCTTATTCATTTTTAACAAGATAGTATCGAATGATTGGTATGTTATGATTACCATGTTCTGTATGTTGCAATTATGTTTTTTAACTGTTATCATAATAATACTATCCATGATATGTAAGCAATTAAATTAACCATGATACATTAAATTATATTCTGCATTCGGTATTTTATTTGTATTCTAGTATCTAAAAATAAATACTGAGATTTACGATTATATATGTGTATTATTTTTCCTCGTACATGCAATAATATACATTACCACATAACCACATATTTTCTTTAAAAAAGTTTAATTCATTGAATTAAAAAATTATATCAGATGTATTAAACTATTATTAGTAATATAAAAAGAAGAATTCAAATACCTGTATGTAGGCATATACATGGAGTTGAGTAGAATGAATTTGTAATGTTTAAAGGGACGTCAAATCTGCAATACGTACCTGCGGTAAACGGAAAAAAAAGTGACCGGAAAAAAAGTTATCGGATAAAAGTGACATAAACTACAAAAGCGGAAAAAAGGTGACACGGAAAAAAAGTTACCGGAAAAAAAGAAACATGATAAAAAATTACCGGGAAAAAGTGACAAGAAATTGATTTTGGAGATTCATTGGTTAAATTAGGATTGATTGATCGGTGGGGGGGAGGGGCCGATCAATTAGGTAAATGGATTTTTTATGCTGAATTAACCGTTTTGGTTAAATTTTTGGATATAAGTTCATATTGAAAAGACGCTTGCCTGAATTGTTATGGGAACGAATGATTACCCCCCAATCCTCTCTAAATTAGATAAATATTATAAATAATAAATAATAAATTAGATAAAAAAGGGGGATGACTATCCACCTCCCTTAAATTAGATAAATTGTTTTTTATGCACAATTACCCAGTGTATTTCAAATTTTGGATACAGGTTCTTTCTGATAAAATGAATCGGTGAATAATTTTAAGGGTTTAATCGGTAAGGATAGAGGGAGGGGGCGGGGGATAACCTCTCAAAAATTAAATAAATAACTTTTTACGCAGAATTATCCGATTTGCTTCGAATTTTTGATATAGGTTCATTACTATAAAGCGTATCTGTGATTAGTTATAAGATTTTTTTGCTTTTTTTCCACGTCACTTTTTTCCGCCTTTGTAGTTTATGTCACTTTTTTCCGATAACTTTTTTCCCTGTCACTTTTTTTCCTAGATTCGTACCTGCTGGTTTTAGCAAAGAAACTAATTCTTTTGGATGAAATTTTGTTTCGCATTTATTAAAATGAGCTGTAATAAGTCAAATGTTTTCTCTACCCCCTTAAAATAAACAACTAATAAAAGAAAAAAAAGATATAGGAGAAAATTAATTTATTAAGTCATTAGCAAGCTTATTCTTTTGATTTAGGATTACTTTCAATGATCGAAAAGAAAGTGTTGATGAATTCTGATTGTTTCGAAATGTAGGTACCACTTATGCAACCTCATGTAAAATATTAATAATAAATATAAATAATATATATATATTAGGTAAGTGTCACTGACTAGAGGAGTCAATCACCCTCCCAATAAGTGAGGTGATTATTTCTGTTGATAAGTTAACACAAAAGCTGTTGACAATTGAATAGAAGTGTGGAAAAACAAAATTTTGCGTTTTGGTTCAAAACCCCTGTTTCACTGAGCATGTTTTTCTGACATATTGGTACATCCATTCTTAAACAATTTTTATTTTTAAATGAAAGAAAACTAAAGATATTTCTTTTATAAACTAAAAAATCAACTATAATTTTCTTGTTTTTGAAGATCTTTCAATAAGAGATATCAAAGTTTGCATTTTAAGACGACTTTTGAACTCGAGAGCATTGAAAATTATGTCATGAAACAGCGATCGATTCAAGATTAGATATTATATATTATTCAAAACAAGGAAGCCCTTATAACAGAGTAATTTATTCCATTTTTCAGTATTGGGTGAAAAAAGCCCGGGCCAGGATTCGAACCAGGGATGTATTGACTGAAGCCGCCAATGTTCGACCAACTGAGCTATCCCGGACTCGAACATTGGAGGACTATTTCACCGAATTAACCTCAACGATTACTTTGTTATAATTAATTTACCGATTGAATAATCGTATTTAAAAATTAATCTAAGGAAGCCCTTATTCAATTACAAATCATATCAGCAGTAAGGTGAGGTCTGCTAATATTATCTACATATTTATGTGCAAAGAATGTGAGTATGTCGCAGGCATTTGCGCTTTTGAGAAAGGAACTAACATCTTCCGAGAGTGCCTTATTATATTTTCATTTTCATTTTCTTTATTTTTTTCATTTTCTTTTCTTTTCTTTTCTTTTATTTTATTTACTTTTCGGGCGAGCAAATATATACACTATATTGCCATTGATTATGGGACACTTGCGATTTTAGACATTTTACTAAATATCTAGAAAAATACATGAGGAATCATCTCGAAACTCTTAGTGTATAAATATAATAGTATACGTCATACATCTCCGTGAAGATTTTTTACCGAAACTCCATAGGGGACCATCAACAAATTAAAAAAGAATGAATATCTTTTGAATAACCCTGTCAAACCTAATGTAGCAAAAGCGCTCAAACGCTAGATTATGATTGCATGCCTTATTGTAATACACTGTTTTCATTTTTATGCAAATAAATGCATACTCGCAGAGTAATTAAGGTTTTTATAAAAATGGCCCCAAATTTTTCCAAGTTTTTTCCTTATAATTTTCAGAGTTCTTAATATAAAATAATATGACAAACAACATTGCACACAGTATCCTGTAATCAGAATTTAAAAATAATAAAAATTGTATGAAAAATGAGTAGGTTTACTAAATAATTTTTTACTGCGCATGCGTCAAAGATATCAAAATTTCATTTGCATATTATATTAGCTAAATGTATAGAGTAACTTTTGTAAATGTCTCAAAATTATAGCCTGAAAATTCTGAAAGTAATCGTCTATAGAAAAAGGACAAAATCCGTTGTTTCCAAAATGAAGCAAAAAAATGAGGGATTTTATCCAGAAGTAGTCGTAACATCCCGTATTGTGTATTCTATATTGACACTAATCAATGAATATATGGATACAACCCCTCTTGTTTTTGCTTCATTTTGAGAATAACGGATTTTCAACTTATTCAATTGACGATTATTTTCAGTATTTTCAAGTTATGATTTTGTGACTTTCACAAAAGTTGCTCTATACATTTAGCTAACATAATATGCAAATGAAATTTTGATATCGTTGGCGCATGCGCAGTAAAACATTATTTAGTAAACCAACTCATTTTGTATACAATTTTCATTATTTTTTAATTCTGATTACAGGGTACTGTGTGCAATGTTGTTTGTCATATTTTCTGAAAAAAATATTATTTTATATTAAGAACTCTGAAAATTATAAAGAAAACACTTGGAAAAATTTGGGACCATTTTTATAAAAACCTTAATTACTCTGCAAGTATGCATGCTATTTGCATAAAAATGAACACAGTGTATTACAATAAGGCATTCAATCATAATCTAGAGTTTGAGCGCTTTTGCTACATTAGTTTTGACAGGGTTATTCAAAAGATATTCATTATTTTTAATTTGTTGACGGTCCCCTATGGAGTTTCGGTAAAAAATCTTCACGGAGATGTATGACGAATACTATTATATTTATACACTAAGAGTTTCGAGATGATTCCTCATGTATTTTTCTAGTTATTTAGTAAAATGTCTAAAATCGCAAGTGTCCAATAATCAATGGCAATATAGTGTGTAAATATATATATATATATATATATATAATTATGCTTTATTCTGAGTAATATAAATATAATTACGATTTTACCAATAAACAAGTTTTGATTATTGTTCAATCTGGCATATTTTTAGAAAGGTTTTCTGTAGGACAGGAAGTCAGAGTAACTCTCTATAATTATTCAAGTAAATCTAATAGACAGATAAGTTTTCTTGTATTCTGTAGTTAAAAATATTTTGCATTCATTGCTTCGCAGTTAATCGTTAGTTACCTACTGTGCAGAGTACTAGCACGGCGCCTTATGAAGTAGTCATGCCTGTGGGGTGCCCGCAGGCTCTATAATATGAGGAAGGGCTGGGGATCGCTATTGTGGAAGAAGCCTAACGGTCCAGGCAATGAGGACCCGAAATCTTTTAAGTTTAAGTACTACGTTTTAATTTTATATTATTAATATATTATTTGTATTTCAAGAGAACTATAGAATTAGATAATTTATGTTAAAAAATGAAATAATAAAGAATAAAAAGGGCTCTATTAACGCAATAATCTGGTTGTAAATTTTGAATCGAGTTCTGTTTGTTTGACATAGATTTCAAAAGAAACAATTTTGTGTAAATAAAAATTCTTACAGTTATGTTATGTTTCCATAACCAAGCCCAAAATAAGGATTTTTTTTTTTTTTTTTTTTTTTTTTTTTTTTTTTTTTTTTGAAAGGAGCATTTTATAGATTTTAAGCTAAAATGTTATTTTTTAAAATGAAAGTATCAAAGTAGATCGCTTTCCTGATTTTGAAAAGGTCGATCGAATTCATTTGGCCTGAATCGAGCCATTGCTAGTTTCTGAATAGAAGTAGTTTGCTAAGTGATTTAATAGCTAAGTGATTCTAATAGCTAAGTGATTTCGCCAAAAGGAAAAAGCTACATACAAATACAAAGCAATTTAACTTCGTGTATAATTTTTATCGGAAAACATTTGAAACGAATTCAATATTTTCTTTATTAAGTACGAATATGAGAGTATTGACATCGACACAATTGGACGAGAACTATTGAAGAGAATAATAATTAAAAATAATAATAGGACTGATTAAAAAAATATTCTTTCGAGATAAAAATAAATAAAAAGGCAATATATATACGATTTTTTATTTAAAAAAATCACTTGGGAGGAAAGCTATTGGTGGATAATGACATTCGTAAGAACAAATCCCAGGTAAAAAAATCAGCAAAAAACCTTTAAATATTTTGAGATTTTGCAGGCATATTAAAGGTTTTTGCGGGTATTTATAAGGAAAATGAAAGCTAAAGGTTTCCCTAAGAGAAATATACAGCTTTTTAAAAGTTTTCATACAGGTTCTTATGAGCAAATTATTACCTTTAAATCACCTTTAATGACTTAGCAGATTTTCATGAAATCACTTGAGGTATTTTGAAGGAAAGTGAAAACTGTTTCTCACGCAGGTGATATAAAGGTTTTACTTGAAGGTTTTATTGAGGTTTATCATTGCACATTATGATATCTAAGATTTTGATATACATTTGCATTTCCTCATAATATTTATTATTATTAATATTATTTTAAATTAATATTTTAGATAATTCTGAGAAATCTAATTTCTTCCACCGGTTCAATAAAAAATTCTTAATTATCCTTGTTAACATTTTTAATTATGTTAAATTATAATTCGAAATAGCGATATAAAAATTCCGTTCTAAGAAAGGAAAAATCTTCATATTATTTTAAAGTTCCCTCATTAAGATTCTTAATTACCATTTGAAATTACAATTTTTCAATCCCATCCAAAAATCCCGTTAGCGGTTAAATGGAAAATTCTTAACGCCCTTTATTATTTCAAAATCTCTTACATTAATATTTAATATCGTATTCAAAAACGCACGAAATTTCAAAGTCCGATAAACTTCCGAAAATAAATTTAATGTAACGGAATTCTTTTAAATGTCTCTGTAATATAAAAGTCAAAAAGTATAAAATTAAATGTTATTGCATTCCGACAATTAGTAGAGTTAGACCACGGACGGACGGACATACAAACCGAATTCATACACAGTTTTGAACTTTGTTAGAAAGTGTTAAAAAAGGTCGAAAATTAACTATCAGAAGAAATTTGTTAAGAAACATCCTGCCTCTCCCCCACCACAAAATTAATTAAAACTTAAAATCTAACTAGGATCAAAGTATCCCCCCCCCCCACCTTTTTACGGAAAATATCTTGTTTAGTTTTTCATCTTAAGTTTTCCGAAATGAATGTATATTTTTTTAATCTGAAAAAAGGGAAAACTTTAGTTAAATAAATTAAAAAATGCATGAAGAGGCATTGGTTCATCTCCCACTTCCACCCTTCCCCTGTAGTCCCTTGAACAATTTTTTCAGTTCCTCTTTGAAGAAAAAACTCATTCTAAAATAAAAGAAGCTCTTTTAGGTTAGTTACACGAAAAAAAGAAAATTACAATGTTTTTGAAGACATAAAAAAAATAATAAATAGTTATTTAAATTTCAAAATCGAGCTAGATGAAGCAACTCTCCCATCTCCAATTTTCTCAGGTGTCCAGGATTAAAGCTGAAAAATATAGGTGGGGTTATTACATGCAAAAATGGTCCATATCCCCTATCAGGCATAACTTCTAGTTTTTATTAAAATTACTTCTTTAAAAACAATCGTTGGACCTAGCTTTACTAATTTTTCTGACTCCATGCCACGGAAGATGAAGGAGATTATCAACTCAACTTTTCGAATGTGTTGTTATCATTTCGCGCCAATGTTTACGTACATGTGAGCGGCGCGACGCGCGTTTAATTATTTTATTTCTCGTTTATCTAATCCTGTATTTTAAGTTTCTATCAGTAAAATAGTCACACTGTAATTAATTTTTAAAAGGATGTATACATTGCCTTAAGAAGGCTACAAATATTTGTTATTTAATACATATTTTTAATATTAAAATTTATTTTAATATGTGATTCATTAGACAAGAACAATATTCGGTAACAACGTATCGTCACGTAGATTTAGAAATATTTTGGTATGGGGGAACATTTTTTATAAGAAATTTTCATGATCTATAGGGATTTTTGTGATTCGTAAAGATCGATTACCCTGTTTTTTAAGTGATAAAGATCTCCTAATTTTAAAAACAGCGTGACACTAACTCTTAAAATACATCCTAAAGGGACTTTGTAATAAAACTGTTTAATTTTTTTTAATTGCTTGATGTTTTCATTAAAATAAAATTTCAAAGTCCCTTTAGGATGTATTTTAAGAGTTAAGTGTCAAGCTGTTTTTAAAATTAGGAGATCTTTATCACTTAAAAAAAAGGGAAATCGATCTTTACGAATCACAAAGATCCCTATCGATCACGAAAATTTCTTATAAGAAATGTTCCCCCTAACCAAAATATTTTTATTGATTAAAATTTTTGTTATTAGTTACTTTAATGAGTGGAGATTTTTCAAGTTTTTCTTTTTCTTTTTTTTTTTTTTTTTTTGAATTTCCAATGAATGCTATATTCAATTTTCTACAGGACATTTCAGTCTGGAGTTAATTGTTTGATTGGAAACATTGTTGATAACTTTAAATAAAAAAACCTGCAAAGCGGGATTTTAAAATTTTTTTTTTTTTTAAATCTCAAATAGCGCATTTTTAATTGATGTGATTTGTCTGTACATATGTCTAAGGCAAGAAATTAATGAAGCAATTTTTTTTTTTTTTTTTTTTTGTGAAAAATTAGTCAATTTTTTTAATTTGGAATACCATTTTATCGGTAAGTAATTTAGCTTTTTTATAAATCTTTCAGCTGTTATCTTTTTAGGAACATACCTACCTGATTTACACAGTGCTGGCAGTGGCATAGCTAGAGCATTTTGTTTAGGGGGGTGTGGAGATGGAATTTACCGAATGTTAATTGAAAATCATTGGATGATTGTGGTTTAGTTTTTTTAATTGTCTGTTCTTGTATATTTATGCCTTATTGTAGAATAACTATTTCATGTGTAGATTATGTGTAGACTATTTTATATGTAGATTAACTATTTGTTGCCCTATTTTAGAATAAGAACTGTGAAAATAAATGTACCTCTGATAGGGATGCACAACCTGTTCAAGAGAAGGGCCAAATCAGTAACATGAAGAGAATTATATTTTAAAGAGGTGATCTGTGGCCTTTATAAACAAAATAAAAAATTTGGTCTCAAACGGGAGAAGGGGGGGGGGGTTCACTTACCAGGCCAAAATATCCGATTAAGTTGGTAAAGATATGTCAACAGTTTTTACGTTTGTATATATAACAGATATCGCAAGAATTATTTTCAACATGTAATAGTAATCCTTGACTTTTCGGGAGACTAAATTTTGTTTCGTTAAAAGTTCTAAAAAACAAACGTAAGTTGCTAATGCTGAATTAAAAATGTGAAGTTTATGAGCAAGAAGGGAAAGGAGCTGATCAACAACATTTTCCTGATCAACAAAATTCCTGATTTTTCCGTGCCATATCGACATAATTCACAATTTTCTGCACAAGATTAGTGAAATTCGCGATTTTTTCAAAGCCAATCCACGAAATTCGCAATTTTTCTAAGCCTGATCGACAAAAATGACTATTTATCCGTGCCCAATCGACAAAATTAGCGCCTTTCTCCGTTCTTGATCGATGAAATGTGCATTTTTTTGTGCACTAGCAATGAAATTAACTATTCATAACTGTCTGTCGAAATCTTCATTTTTTCTGCCTCAAATTGATGAAATCCACGATTTTGTTTTTCACAATAAACTGCCGAAATTCACGATTGTTCTGCAGATTGAAAAAAATTTCAATTTTTCAGCAATCATCGATAAAATCTACTGTTTTTTCGTATCTAAGCAATAAAATTAGCAATTTTTCCTACCGAATCAATAAAATTCGCAAGTTTTTCGAACCCGATTGCCTGAATTCATGCGTTTTCCGAAGCCAATTGAACATATTTGCGATTTTTTTCATTTTCCATCGATAAAATTTGTGATTTTACGTTCCCGATCAACTAATTTGCACTTTATTTCAAACGGGATCGTCCATATTCGCAATATTTTTCCAATCGACGAAATTAGTGCCTTTTACTTGGTCCAAGAAAAACGCATTTTTCCGAGCACAAAAAATGAAATTCGCAATTCTTAACTGACTGACAAGATCTTTATTATTATTTTTTTCTGCCATAAATTCATCAGATCTGTGATTTTTTTTTTCCTCTCATGATAAACTGATGAAACTCACGATTATCCTGCAGCAGCACAAAGAATTTTTCAATTTTTTGCGCAAAATCTGCTTTATTTTGTGCTTCATTAATGAAATTAGCGTTTTTTAAAATTCTGAATCAAGAAAATTCGCGAGATTTTTGTATCCGATCACCCGAATTCCAACTTTTTATGAAGCTAATCGACCATATTTGCAATAATTTTTTATCCTGATCGTTGAAATTGGTAATTTTTGCGTGCCATATCAATGAGATTCGCAATTTTTTCATTCCCGATCGAAAAATTTGTGATTTTTTTTTCCGTTCGAGATCAACAAAATTCGCGCTTTTTTGTGCTCGATCGACGAAATTTGAGATTTTTTGTGCTCGAGATACGATTTTAGTTAATGGATCCTGAACAAGACGCAATTTATGTTAAAGGATTGCGGGGAAACGTGATTTTTGTGAACAGATTGCGGAAAAATACTCTACTTTCGTCAAAGAATCATCAAAAATACTTCAGTTTTATCGAAAAATCGTGGAAATTATTCAGATTTTGTAGAAAAATCCTGTGAATTTTGTCGAAAGATCGTGGAGAATATGTGAATTTAGTTGAAAGATCGGGGAAAATACACTACTTTTGTTGAAAAATCGGTAAAATACGCAAATTTTGTTGAAAAAATGCAGAAAATAGGCGAATCTTATTGATAAATCATGAAAAATATGAGAAAGTATGCCATTTTTGTCCAAAGATCATGGATAATATGCAATTGTTGTTGAAAGATCTTGAAAAATATGAGAATTTTGAGGAAAATAGACACATTTTGTTGAAAGTTTGTGGAAAATAAATGTATTTTGTACAAAAATATGCTAATTTTGACGAAAGATCAGAGAAAAATCACGAATTTTTTTGAAAGATCGAAGAAAAAACACATATTTTGACGAAAGATCACGGAAAATATATGAATTTTGAAGAAAGGTAACTGAAAATTAGCGAATTTTGAGGAAAAATCGCTGAAAATATGCAAATTTTCTAAAACATTGAAAAAAGAGGGGAATTTTGTTGAAAGATAAGAGAATTTTTTCAAAAGATCTCAGAAAATATGTAGATTTTGACGAAAGATCTCAGAAAATATGTGGATTTTGACGAAAGATTGTAGAAAATATGTGGATTTTGACGAAAGATCTCAGAAAATAATGTAGATTTTGACGAAAGATCTCAGAAAATATGTAGATTTTGACGAAAGATCTTGGAAAATATCCAAATTTTGATGAAAGATCATGGAAAATACGTGAATTTTGGCCTAAGACCGCGGAAAATACTCAAATTTTCTTGAAAGATTGTGGAAAATAATGTGAATTTTGTCAAAAATGGTGAGAAAAACTGTGTATATTGCTAAAAGATCATAATAATATAAATTTCATTGAGAAAAACCATAAAAAAAAGTGCAATTTTCATAAAATGCTCACAAAAAACACTAATTTCGTTAAAAAGTTGCAGAAAAGTGCTAATTTTGTTAAAACTCTGCGAGAAAATGCTAATTTTATCAAAAGTCCGTGAAAGTTCAGCTGTTTTTTTTTTTTTTTTTTTTTTTTTTGCTGAGCCTGTACCATGTCTGCTTACTTATTATTATTTATTTATCTATATTATACCAACACTTGTATGATTTTTTCATTTTTTTTTCTTCCCACATATGCCCTGGGTTGCAGAACGAAAGGCGGAGGGGGGTGTTAAATGAAGAGTATGTTAGTCATTTCATACAAAAATGTATATATTTATGACATACAAAGAAACTCGCAAGCTAATGTTAAATCTATGGAAGCAACCTTTTGAGGTATGTGAAAGTAAAAGTAATTATATATATATATAATCTGTAATAACAATAAAAAAATATACAGTAACCTAATTAGAATTCAATCTCAGCTGTTCTAAGCAAGGAAAAAAAAACATTTGAAATTATCAATATGCACGTGAGAATTTTTTTTAAAGAATGCTCTCATAAGTTTAACATTAGTGACTCAATTTCTTTGCATGACTAGTTTAGATTTTTAATGCTTAAACTACTGTTAATCTTATGGGGATGTTTTTCACATATTTTTCACTAGCATTTTAATTATTTTATTTTTTTTAAGGATTTTTTCCCATTAGGCTCTTACAGTTAACTTTTATTTGTATGGGGACATAAGAGGTGCAGCCCCTCCCCCCCCCCTCACCACCACCCATGCAGATGGTCAACAAATTTCATTTTATCCAGTAAACATCTGCCGAATTTCCCTATTTTTCAGCACAACTTATTGGATAAACTTGTGAGCTTTCTTTTCCCATGTAATCAATAAGTGAATCAGACAATTTTTTTTGACGGACTGAATAATATGTTTTTTCATCATACAAAAATGTATATATTTAAATTTTTGATATACAAAGAATCTCGCAAGCTAATGTTAAATCTGTGGGAGCATCCTTTTGAGATATGTGAAAGTAAAAGTAGATTTATATATTATATAATCTGTAATAAAAATCGAAAAGTAAACAGTAACCCAATTTTTAACATTAGCGGTTGAATTTCTTTGCTTACCTATTTAAGATTTTAAACATGCAAGCCAAGGGCGGATCCAACCCAACCTCCAGGGGGGGGGGGTCACAACTTTTGACAGATTTAATGAAACAATTTTGAAATACAGTAAATATTGTGAAAACGGAATTACGATAAAAAATAGCAAATTTCGCAGATCGGGCATAAAAAAATCGTGAAATTTGTCGATTAGGCACGCAAAAATCACGAATTTTGTCAATCGGGCGCGAAAAACCTCAGATTTCATTTATCGGCAAGGCAAAAAATATAATTTTTTTTATAATACTTGAAAAAATTTTGTTCATAGGTTAGAAAAGTCGCCTGTTTTGTCTGTTTACAGCACAAAAAAAACAAGAATTTCGTTGACCTGGCACGGAAAAATCGAAAATATCGTCAACTGGACATTGGAAAATCGCGAGTTTTGTATAATGGCCCTCGAAAAATTTCGAATTTTGTCTGTATGTCTCAGAAAAAATGCAAATTTTGTCGATTGAGCACAGAAAATTGCAAATTTTGTGTATCTGGAACGCAAATTTCGTTAACAGGGCACGGAAACCTCCCAAGTTTGTCGATCGCTTCGTAAAAAGCGCAAAATTATTCGATCGGGAACGGAAAAATTGCGAATTTTGAGTTCATATGGAACGCAAAAATTGCCAATTTCGTGAATCGGGAAAAAATTATCGCGAATATAGTCGATTGTCTTCGTAAAAAGAGCGATTGGGTACGAAAAACTCGCGAATTTTTTCGATTCGGAACAAAAAAATCGCTAATTTCGTTGATAGGGCAAGGAAAAATCGTAGATTTTGTCGATGATGCGCGGAAAAATCAAAATTTTTTTTGAGCGGCTGCAGAGCAATAACGAGTTTCATCAGTTTATCGCGAGAAAAAAAATCACATATTTCATTAATTTACTGCAGGGAAAAAATGCAGATTTCATCAGTCAGTTAAGAATCTCGAATTTTATTGTTTGATGCAGAAAAATGCGTATTTCATGGACAAGAACGGAAAAAGGCACGAATCTCGTCAATTGGGCACGGAAAAATCCCGAATATGATCGACTGCTTTCGTAAAAAGCAAGAATTTAGTCGACCGGGAGCGAAAAAATCGCTTTTGGTAGGGCACTGAAAAATTCCGAACGTTGTCGATCAGGAACGAAAAAGTCGCAAATATGGTCAATCAGTTTCGTAAAAAGGGGATATACAATTGATCTGGAATGAAAAAAAATCGCAAATTACGTTGATATGGCGAACAAAAATTGACAATTCCATTGATCGGGAAAGAAATTATTGCAAATATGGTCGGCTTCGTAAAAAGCATGAATTCCGGCGATCAAATACAAAAATCTCGAGAATCTTATCGATTCGGAATGAAAAAATAGCTAATTTTGTCGATTCGGAACGAAAAATTGCTAATTTTGTTGATAGGGTGCGGAAAACCACAAATTTTGTCGATGATGCACGGAAAAATTAAATAAATCTTTGAGCGTCTGCAGAACAATCGTGAGTTTCGTCAATATCGCGAGAAAAAAATCACGGATTTCATCAGTTTACAGCAGGAAAAAAATGCATAGCTCATCATTCAATTAAGAAATGCGTATTTCTTAGTTCGTGTACGGAAAAATTCGTATTTCATCGAATGAGAACGGAAAAATGTGCTAATTTTGTGGATTGGGCACGAAAATCGTGAATTTCATCAATTACGCATGGAAAAATTCTGAATGTCGTGTATCGGCTTTGCAAAAATTGCGGATTTCTCCGATCGGGTGCGGAAAAATTGTGAATTATGTCGATCAGGAGCAGAAAATTCGTGGATTTTCTCGATCAGTTTCGAAAAAAGCACAAATTCTTTCGATTAGATGCTATTTTGCGTTTCTGTTTTATCACCTTTTATTTAGACTGTACAGTGTACATCCCTCTTTGAAGAGCTCCAGGGGGGGATCATGACCCCCATGACCCATCCTTGGATCCGCCACTGATGCAAGCTAATGCTAATCTTATGGGAGTGATCACATATTTTGCTAGCATTTTAATTATTATTAAACAATTTTTACTTTTTAAGGGGTTTTTTTTTTCACATTAGGCTATTATGGTCAATAACTTTAATTGTGTATGAGGACAGGCAAGGTGCAGATTTCACCCCCCCCTCCCCCTCAGATGGTCAAAAAATTTCATTTTATCCAGTAAACAGTTGGTGAATTTCCCTATTTTCCCTCGCAACTTACTGGCAAAACTAGTATTTTTTTTTTTTTTTTTTTCGACGGACTGAATTTTTTCATCATAGCCAACTGTTTGGTGAATTTCTCGATTTTTTCACAAAAACGATTGACAATTTTGCAAAGCTTTTTGGCAGCCTAATGACAGAAATAACATTCCTAAAAAAAAAAAAAAAAAAAAAAAAAGCAAAATTCTTTATTTGATCACAGGCGAATTGGGTGATTGGTTTTCATCAGTGAATTGGGAAGATCTCCAAAAAATCAATCAGTCGCAGAAAATATTAAAATTTATTGAGAAAAATGGACTTAAAATATATATACATGTATAAATTATTTAACAAGGTGCAACTGCTCCCTTTTTTAAAATTTCTCCCCCCCCCCTTTCCGATATTTTTATCTCAAATCAATACTAAAATTATGTTGTTTCTAGAAAAAAAAAAAAAGAAGTGTTGCTCTAAAAAAGAAAAAAAGGGCGTGAATTTTTATAAAAGGGCTATTATGTACCTTGTTCAGAAAAAAAATATTTTGAATTGGTTTGTTTACACTTTTTTTATCAGTAAAATTTTGAAATGCTTTCCTGTGGCAGATGCATTTTGTGACTTTTCCCTATTTAATGTTATGCAATATTTTTTCTTTACATTAATTATTATTCATTATGCAATATTCAGTGTGACCCATTTTACGATTTTTCACCAGAAATCGGCTTAAAAATTAAGAGTGAATTGTTGTATCAATTTTTTTCACATTACTGATTTATGAGTTTTGAAACATTTTATTCCTACATGTTAAAAAAATTTGCAACTGTAATCGATTTACAAAATTCTTTGGATTTTTTTCATTGGGTCGACGGATGAATTTCGCAGATTTTTCCTGTGGACGAACGAAGAATTTCATTATTTTTTCTGCTTTTCATATGCTTTTGAAATTGTAGCGTTTTTATCATTTTAGATCCCTTTTTTTATGGTGTTCTGATGAATATTTATAATATCTAAAAATTTCAAAGAAAGGAATAAAGAAAATAATTTTTCGAGGGATTCAAAGCATTGCTCTTTTGCTGATATCCCTGTTGTGACATACCATTTGAAAGGCATGTAACCACTTAATCTTGTTAAGCATCAACAGTTTCTCTTTTCTCACTTATCCCCCCCCTGAAGGGGACACTTTTCTAAATTTCGTTGCCCCCCCCCCACATGTGACATATTGTTGGAAAAGCCTGCGATTCCTTATACATGTTATGCACTTCCTTTCCCTCTACCCTCATTTTGCCCTCCCCCCCAAGGGGACACCTCCCAGGGTGTCCCCTAGTGGGGGTGTTTTTAGCTAAAGGCTAACTTCAGGTATTTCGGACAAAGTGTCAAGGGATTACGCAGGTTTTATTACCTTCAGGAAAGGGTAAGGTATTTCGGACAAAGTATCAAGGGTTAACGCAGGTTTTATTACCTTCAGGGAAGCTTAAGGTATTTCGGACAAAAATGTGGAGGGGAAATACAGGTTTTTTACCTTAAGGTAGCTTTCAGGTTTTTTTGTCCGAAATAACTTGAGCTTCCCTGAAGGTTTTTTTTAAAGGTTTTTTGCTGACTTTTTTACCTGGGATAGTAAAACGTTGAGAATATTTATACATTGTTGTAAGTATTATAATCTAATTTATTGCTTCTTTCCAGATCCAATTAGAAAATTGGCTGCCGTTGAAACAGATAAAATTGTTTTTATATCGCTTCATTTGTTCTCAGCAACTTACGATTTGTTCTTACGAATGTCAGTATACATTAATAGATTTCTTTCAGAGTGATTTTTTAATTATAAATTCCTATGCATATTGCATTTTTATTTATTTTTTCTGCAAAGATTAATTTATTATAGCTTAGCTAGTGCCAAAACTATTTTAAAAAATTGAAACCGTGTCAGTAGTTACAGAAACAATGGTACATTAGTATCAGCTGTCTTTGTTTTGATTTCTTAATTATAATCACCTGTTTAAACATTTTACATAAAAATAATTATATTGTAATTCCATAGACATTTTACACTTTCTGAGATGCATGTAACAAAAAATACCTAACAAATTTTGCACCTTTGTTGTGTGTGTATGGAGTAGGATTTATTTTCAACGTTTTAAGATGAAAAACTCTGCAATTTACACTTAATAATTTATTTTTTAAAAAATCATTCACTTTTGCACTTAAAATAAATCTCACATTTTCGCATTTTTGAAAATATTTAGAAAAACTGATATGTTTTACCGATAATAAATGTTTTCAGAACAAAAACGAGATCTATATTACTTATTATATACATAGCCCTCGCGAAGATTCAGTATTTGCCAATTTGGTGAAAGGCAAACATAACTACTTCTCGGCATTTGCCAACTAGTTTTATAATTTTACCAAGTTATCACAATTAGAAAATGTAATATAGTTTATATTTATAAAAAGTTTAATAATATATCTAATTATATGGGTAATTTTAATCAAATCTATCAGAAAGAGAAAGTGTATTATAGTTTTTAAAAAAAGTTTTGAACTAATATGCCAGTTCATCTTTTAAATTTGCCTACTGTAACAGCATGTGCGAACGTTTGGGGGGGAGACTGCCCTCTGCCCCCCCATAGCGAGGCCCCTGATTCTATAGTTCTGTTATATGCAATAGTATTCGAAAGGAAAATAACAAAAAACAGTGTTCTGGAAACACATACACTCTCCCCACCTATGCCGGAGATGGTCACTCCGGCTCCCCATTGTTTATTGACAAGCATTGTCATGTTTCCTAATCCCTTCTTAAGCAGGCCTGGGGAAATGGACTCCTCCTACATTTTTTAGAGAACTTTTTTTATATTTTGTTTCTTCAGAAAACTATAATTTGGTAACCTTTTCTTGGCGATTTTCAACTTTTTTGGCAAAGAAATCTCCGGCTTCTTTGCAAGTGCATCGTCAAAGGGTTCATATGCAATAGTCGAGAAAACAGTACATTGGGATAGCGTAAAACTTAAAATAGGGCATCGTCAAAAAATACAAAATACAATTGTAAGCATTATATGATAATATTTATCATATAAAGTTTTAAACCCCAAAATAATCAATAGCCTGCATTGTCGTGATTTATCTTGAAGAGATTTATTAAAATTTATTTGAGTCATTTAGCCGTTTTTTTGAATGAATAAAAGTTAGACATGATGCACTGTTCTTCTCTATGTATAGTAAGAAAGAAAAGAAATTGTGTACCAATAATTAATAATATTTTATGAGTTGGGATTATTAAATTAAAAAATAAGCAAATAAATAAATATTTATATAAATAGAGCAATTAGTTTCTCAAAAGGAAAAAAGAGTGTGTGTGTCTGGGGGGGGGGGGGCTCTTTTAAAAATACAACTAACGTTAATAAGATTTTAGTAATATTTTTTAACAAAACAAAATCAGACTAGGTAAAATTATGCCTATGTTATTATCAGTTATGAAACAAATAAACACAATGCTTAATCCGAAACTAGGGAAGGGCAAAGGGGGCAAGTATTCGAGTGCTAAAACAAAACGTGAAGGGGACATCAAATGAAGATTTTGTTTGTAGTTTGATACAATAAACATATATACATGAAACTTAAAAAAAAAAAAAAAAAAAAATCTTGCATCTCGGATGCTTACACGCAAAACTGAAAGTAGAAGTAACATTTAAAATTATTAAAATGCAAGAAAGAATTTTCTAAAAGAACGCTCATTTAACATTAATGCTCCAATTTCTTTGCGTGACATGTGTAGTAATTTTATTATTATTATTTTTACTTTCTTCTATCTTTACAAGAAGAAAGTATTGGATTCATGCAAATTTTCGACTTCCGGTTTTCGACGGATTTATACGTTTTAGAAGGTCCTGAACACGTTTTGACTATTTTTAGAAAATGTCTGTCTGTGAGTCTGTCCGTCTGTCTGTCTGTCTGTCTGTCTGTGTGTCCGTCTGTATGTGACAAAAAATTTGTGGGCGCTCTATCTCAAGAACTAATGCTCGAAATTTAATAAAATTTTATATTCAGTTAGACCTTGATATAAATTAGTGCCTATTGGTTTTTGGTGAAAATTGACCTGCAGGTGGCGCTGCTATACTACGTTTTTCATGATTTTCAGGATTGCTATATCTCAAGAACTAATAGACAGAATTTCACCAAACTTCAGATTCTGTGACCCCTTGATATACATAGACGCTGATTAAATTTTGGTGTAAATTGGCCAGCAGGTGGCGCTGCTATGCCACGTTTCTCATGATTTTCATGATAGCTATATCTCAAGAACTAATGCACAGAATTTCACCAAACTTCAGATTCCGCGATACCTTGAGATACATAGTCGCTGATAAGGTTTTGGTGTGAACTGCCCTATAGGTGGCGCTGCTATGCTACATTTTGCACGATTTTTGCGATAGCTATATCTCAAGAACTAATGCAGAGAACTTCATCAAATTTTAGATTCTGTTACACTAGAATATATAACATAATTAGACGCTGATTACATTTTGGTATTAACCTTGCAACAGGTGGTGCAGCTATGCTGCATTTTGCACGATTTTTCCGATAGCTATATCTCAACAACCGACGCACAGAATTTCATCAAACTTCAGATTTTGTTACAAAATGACATATAACATAATTACACGATGATTACGTTTTGTTATAAATCCTTCAACTAATGGTGCTGATGTGCTATATTTTACACGTTTTTTTTTAAACTAGCTATATCTCAAGAACTAATGCAGAGAATTTCATCAAACTTCAGATTCTTTTACACCATAACATAATTAGACGCTTTTTTACGTTTTGGCATAAATTTTCCAAGATATGGTGTTGCTGTGCTACGTTTTGCAATATTTTTTGTTATAACTATATCTCAAGAAATAATGGACGAAATTCCATCAAATTTCAGATTCTGTTATAACAGAATCTGCCGTAAATAGATGCTTATTAGGTTTTAATTTAAATTACCCAACATGAGGCACTACTAAGCTCATTTTCTCAGAATATTAATTAAATTTTGCGTTTTAGGCTTTTCGGATACCAGAATCTCATCAGGCTAGGTCAAATGTTCGAGGAAATTCGATAGTGGGTAACTTTGGGGTCACCACGTTTTTTTTTTAAGTATTAAAATGTACTTATGAAATAGAAGAAAGTTTTGGGATTGACACATCCAACTAGTTTTTAATCTCTTTCTAGATTTAGGTGTACTAAACATATAATTCAACCATATTATTGAAATATTAATTTGATTAACAAATTAGTACTTCATTAAATTAATATGAAATATTTATTAAAATATTATATTTTAAATTTAATAGTAATAGCATTGAATTTTAGAAGCATAAAATGTTAAGGTTATGTCTGCGAATGCTCAAAAGAAAAGAGTACATAATGTCATTTCTGCATTATTGAAATGATTTTCATATTAAAATTTAAAAGAAAACTAAAAGACGATTTTATTTCTCTTTGCAGTGATTTATGCTACTATTATTGCAGATATCAAAATAGTTCCAAAAGGAAATTTAATAATTTTTATAATTCCTAAATGAACTAGTTGGATGTGTCAATCCCGAAACTTTCTTCTATCTCATAAGTACATTTTAATATTAAAACGTGGTGACCCCAAAGTTACCCACTATCAAATTTCCTCGAACATTTGACCTAACCTAATGAGGTTCTGGTATCCGAAAAGCCTAAAACGCAAAATTTAATTAATATTCCGAGAAAATGAGCTTAGTAGTGCCTCATGTTGGGTAATTTATACTAAAATCTAATAAGCACCTATTGATGTCAAGACCTAACAGAATCTGAAATTTGATGGAATTTTGTCCATTAGATCTTGAGATATAGTTCTAAAAAAATTTGCAAAACGTAGCACAGCAACACCATATCTTGGACAATTTATGCCAAAACGTAAAAAAAACGTCTAATTATGTTATGGTGCAAAAGAATCTCAAGTTTGATGAAATTCTGTGCATTAGTTCTTGAGATATAGCTAGTTTTAAAAAAACCGTGTAAAATATAGCACAGCAGCACCATAAGTTGAAGGATTTATAACAAAACGTAATCATCGTGTAATTATGTTATATGTCATTTTGTAACAAAATCTGAAGTTTGATGAAATTCTGTGCGTTGGTTGTTGAGATATAGCTATCGGAAAAATCGTGCAAAATGCAGCATAGCTGCACCACCGAAACCACCATGCAAGGTTAATACCAAAATGTAATCAGCGTCTAATTATGTTATATATTCTAGTGTAAAAGAAACTAAAATTTGAGGAAGTTCTCTTCATTAGTTCTTGAGATATAGCTATCGCAAAAATCGTGCAAAATGTAGCATAGCAGCGCCACCTATAGGGCAGTTCACACCAAAACCTTATCAGCGGCTATGTATCTCAAGGTATCGCGGAATCTGAAGTTTGGTGAAATTCTGTGCATTAGTTCTTGAGATATAGCTATCATGAAAATCATGAAAAACGTGGCATAGAAGCGCCACCTGCTGGCCAATTTACACCAAAACTTAATCAGCGTCTATGTATATCAAGGGGTCACAGAATCTGAAGTTTGGTGAAATTCTGTGCATTAGTTCTTGATATATAGCAATCTTGAAAATCATGAAAAACGTAGTATAGCAGCGCCACCTGCAGGCCAATTTTCACCAAAAACCATTAGGCACTAATTCATATCAAGGTCTAACTGAATATAAAATTCTATTAAATTTCGAGCATTAGTTCTTGAGATAGAGCGCCCACAAATTTTTTGTCACATACAGACAGACTCACAGACAGACAGACAGACTCACAGACAGACGGACAGACTCACAGACAGACATTTTCTAAAAATAGTCAAAACGTGTTCAGGACCTTCTAAAACTTATAAATCCGTCGAAAACCGGAAGTCGAAAATTTTCATGAATCCAATACTTTCTTCTTGTAAAGATAGAAGAAAGTAAAAATATTAAAAATGCAATATTATTGAAAGATTAATTTGTTTAAGATTTTATTGTCATTTATATTTATTTATATTACATTCGTAACCTTCCATTCGGTTCCAGACTATCAAAACCGCAATTTAACTTACCGTATACAGATGATTACAGAAAATTATACACTTAATACAGAAAATTATTACACTTAAAAGAATATATGTAGTTTCGCATTTATTTCGAGCTAATAACTAATAAAGAAATAGACCCTATTCTTCATTTTGGTTCAAGGCTATAATAATAGCCATTTTACCAATTGTGACATCACAGGAAATTTTTGAAGAAATCGCCGTCAATCATTTAATCAGTTGTTTCATTAAATCGTTTCATAAATTCGTCTCATTAGGATTTTATATATATAGGGTAAATATGAAACAAAAGCAAGCTTATCTATTTTTTCATTACTCAAAGTTTAAACTGAGAAATGTGAAAAAAAATTATTATACTGAAACAATAATTCCTTATGTAAGTTAGACAGTTATTTTCCCAATGACTATTCTAATTAAATATTATCCCACAATATTATTTGTTGTACACTTAAATATCCAAGGTCAAATGTAAAGCTGGAAATATATTATTATTTTTATTATTCTTATTATTTTACCTTTATTTATTTATTTCATTTTTTAAACGGGGGGGGGAGGGGTGTTAAGAGGCTACTGTTAGAGCAAAAGTTCTGTGTCTACAGAGTAACACAGTCAATAGTTAAAAAAGAATATTTTACTTCTTTTATTAGAAAATATCAAAAGTATCATACACAATATATTGAAAATAAATATCAAACATATAAAAATATCAACCTATATATTTACCATATATATTTACCAACCTATATATTTACAATAATATGTACCATGACGTATATCCAACTTTTATTTTCAAAATATCAAGAAGTTTGATATTTTTGATATAATTTAATTTATATTCAAAATGTTCCAATACTTTTTATATTTTTAATCAAAACAAATGTAAAATTTTTTTATCATTATTACTTTTGTCATTCTGTAGATAAACAGCTTTTGCTACGGAAATGGTTTCTCCCCCCCCCCCCCCCCAACCAACAAAAAAAAAGTTACGTTTACTTCTGAAGCTGAATTCTTAAATGTAGAATCAATAATAATTTGGGGATGCAATATTTACTTAGAAAAGGTATTGAAAGATGAACTGTCTAATTAGATAAGTTATTTAAATATTATTTGGAAATAATCTTTACTGGTTTTAGTTTTGTTCAATTTAAATTGCACAACAAATTAAAAAATGAAAAAAAAATACACGCATACATTTTTTTTTTTTTTTTCAATTTGTATTTCAAATTTTGTTGCATAAAACGTAACATTTTCTTAAAACTTCAAACTAAATCCTAATTTTTTTTAAAGCAAATTGTGACTGTTTTCAACTAATTTTCTTACATAAGTTTAAAAAAAAAAGGCGCTTAGAAGATTGCTGTGTTAAGTTTTCATGCTAAATTTATTTATTTATTTATTATTTAGTTTCTAATTTAAATTAGGTCTGAAAATATTTATAATGTTTAATACGTTTACTACTTTTAAACTATCAAATATGTATTAAAAATATCGGATATTGTTTTATGTTTTTGAAAATATATTTACTAAACCTGAAATTAATATTACTACCACAAAATTATAGGTTCTCTATTGAAAAATTCAGTTTCAATCATGTAAAAAAACAAAAAAAAACTTTCTTATGCTATAAAAGCATTTCCAGAATTAAAAATATTCTTTGTCCAATGAATGACACAGTTAATAAAAATTGAAAAATATAATTACACATATTTTGACTGGAAATATTTAATTTATTTGTCTCTAAATTTCATGGTATATCCTGGGAGGTCATTTGATTTTTCAGAATATCGTGAGTATTAAATGCATTTACGAATGAACGTTATACTTCATAAATGTAAGAAAATTTAGCGATTTTGTTTTTAGATCAAATAAGAAAAAATCACTAAAATATTAAAAAGATTTTAGTATTTTGTTATGATTTAAACCTTTTTATTTTTAAAACTTTTCAAACATATATTAGAGTTAAAATTCTAAAAAAAAAAATTTTTCCCTGTAAATAACATATTCCACGAAACATACGCAGAGATTTTCTCCGAGATATTAAAATTTTCAGATTTCATTATAATCTACACAGATATTTGTGATTTACAACAAAATAATTTATCTTTATTTGCAATTTTGTATTTAAAGGTATAATATGATGGAAATTTTCATAAGTTCTAAAATAAAAGAAAAAACTCTAATTTATACACTATTTCTTTTAATTTTACTCTTGATCCTGCTAATTTTATCGCTACATTGACGGTAATTTCATTCCATTAAAAATGTAGAAATCCCAGACTAAATGTAGTTTATCATCTTTATTTAACTGCTACTTTTTAAAGTTAATTAATATATATATATATATATATCTTTTTTCATGGGGGAAAATTTTTCTAAAATAAAAGTACTTGGCAAGTTCAATTTTGTTTTAAACAATAAGATATTGGATTGTACGAAAATTATTTAAATCCTCTTAAAGCTTAATGAGTGATGTTAAATGTGCATTTCTAAATTTATACTCAGATTGAGTTGGAACTAGTTTATAGCAATTATTTTGGAAATTTTCATTGTTTGAAGAGATACGAATCGCGCTCCATTTTGTAAAGAATAAACTGCTTAAAAAAAGTTGATTTTTTTAGCATCGTGACACCTATTCCAATATCATAATAATAATAATTTTTATTATTATTTGTTTGTTTGCAATAAATTCGTTTTATCATGCATAATAGTCTTTTTACAATTTCGTTTTCATGCATTGATGAAATATATTTAAGTTTAAAGTTTTAGTTTTCACAAAGAAAAAAAAGAAAACTTTTTCTGTTTAATTGCATGTAAAACTTTTAATATTTAGATGTTAACAAAATATATTAATTTCTTCGAGTGATTTTTGTTTTATTGGAAAACTCTTCACACCTCTTTAAAAAAATTGTCGCCAAATATTAAGATAAAGTAGCAAAATGTAGTTAGGATTTTTCCTTGGATAACGTATACATTTCACCCCTTTTTTAATCCTTTGCACAAAAGAGGTAGGAGAAATCCTTATCTACCTAATCCTTGTCAATCTTTAAGATGAGTCCTATTCATTATAACTAAATGGGCGTAGCCAGGAGCCGGACTGACATGCAACCACCTATGCGGTACTTGACAGCTGAGATTTTCTCTCGAGATAAATCAGCATAATAGCTTATTGACAGCCGACTGCAGAGGAAACGAACAAGCCACACAGAGAAGCTAACAATCTTGTTTTTAAGGAAGGACGATTTTCGACCTCACAAATTCAACGAAGAAGACCGGATATAGGGTAGCTTTTGTAATATCGTTTCGCCGGTCAAGTGGTTAAAAGAAGAAAAAAGAACAGTGGAAAAATGTGTTTAAAAATATTTTTAAAAATAAAAAGTCATACATGAAGTAAAGATTATGAAACACTATCCAACACATTCAGAATAATGAAAAAAAAAACTGCACCGTTTAAAAAAATTAAAATATTACGCCTCATTTCACCGTGTGAAAATATATTAAGCATTTCAAAACCAAATTTCAGCTGCTCCAATCTATATTCGGAAAATGATCCGAAAATTTTATTAACCCAGTATATGACACATAGATTGATATCTATTAATAACATGCATTCAAAAATTTAATTCATTTAAGAGATACACATATTTCAGTTGAAAATTCCCCTTCAGCAATGTCCTCTAATAAGGAGAATGGCATGCAAATATTTTTGTGCTCTCTGTATATGATGTATAGAATTTATATGTAAAGGATAATATGGAAAAAATTATTTACATTTAGAGGCGCATACCGAATTTTAAAACTCACTCTCCATCAATTATTAAGGAAAAAGAGCACTGTAAACATTTCTTTCGTGTGTCCCTTTAAATTAATAGAAAATGTGATAAATGCTCTGTTTTAACTTAACCGTGGTTAAATTCATTAATTTATATTAGTTTGAATACATCAGAAATAACGTAATATCATTAAAATACTCCCCAAACGATTTTTCTCCGTATACCCTAATTGAACTCTTTAGAATATCCCTGTAAATGAATCATTTGTCATACATGCTTCATATGGAATACCAAGCATGCTTTCGTGACCTTAAATAAGCTTTATCAATTGCATGAAAATCTGAGTATATTTACATGAGTTAGAGCGAGGACAAACGGACAGACAAACCGAATGCATAAGTACTTACGGACAGACAAACCGAATGCAAAAGTACTTTTCAACTTTCTCGGTAAGTGCTAAAAAGACAGATGTTTCTTAAACTACGAAAATTTATTATAATCACGAAGTAAAAATCTTCGATTACCGCTTCTAAGTCACCCAATATTTCTTTATCTTTAGAAACATCAGAAAAAAAAAATTATTATCCGTTTACAATTTATTTAATACACAAAGCATTTCAAAACCGAATGTCAGCTGTTTCTATTTACTTTCGGAAAATTGTCCGAATTTTTTTAGCAACTCTGTATATGATATAGAAGAGATTTGTACATATTAACAACATGTATTTCAAAAATTAATTCATTTAAGCAGTGCATATATTGCAGAAAATTTCCCTTCAGCAATTTCCTCCAATAAGAAGAATGGTATGTGAATAATTTTGTGCAGCCTTATATATGAGATGTAGAAATTATATATAAAGAGTAGTATGCAAAAAACTAAGTAAATTTAAAAGTGCATATCGAATTTTAAAACATACTCTCCAGCAATTATTACGCAAAGACAGTATTGTACCTGAGTTCTTTTGTATGTCATGTAAATTATTAAAAATTGCTATGATTTGTTTATTAAATTTAATATTGGTGAAAGCAGGGAATTTATATCCGTTTCAGTACATTTGAAATAGCGTTAAAATACTCATTAAAATACTCTCCAAACAAATTTTCCACATATACCATAATGTAATCTATTTCTTTTGAGTGTCTCTGTAAATGAACCGATATTCATACGTATTTCATATGCAATTTCATGACCCTAAATAAGTTTTGTCAATTGCATAAAAATCCGAGTATATTTACAGGAATTAGTGTGTGGACAGGCGGACAGACAAACCGAATGCATAAGTACTTTTAAACTTTGTTGAAAAGTGCTAAAAAACACTTCTGATATTAAAAGAAATTATATCATTAATATTATCGAAAATGAGAAGGTAAATATTTAAAATATTGCTATTCGCAACAGCAACAGAAAGCATTCGAATGTAAGGAATTATTTTTGCCCAATTTCCAATTTTTAGTGGTAAAAGAGCCAGTAAGATCTTTTCTGATCTGTTAATTAATATTTAAAAACCATATGTCTTGCTATTTAAATAGATCAGTTTCAATTACGCATGTATTATTGCTCAACCAATCAAAATTAAGGAAAAACAGAAAGACGAACAACATGAATTCTAGGTTGTGAAGTTCGTTGCTAGGTTCTGACGTCATTCGACCTTATGCACACAAGCTGAGGTCGAGGCTAAAATTCGTCTGCTGGCGGTATTTACTGGCGGTGTTTAGCACGGCAGTCTATGGAGTGTAAATTATTAATGCTTCTTTGTTAGAAATACCGGAAAAAGTTCTTTGTTGAAGCAGCATATACTTAATATATTGTAATACTAGCTGAGCCGCCCGGCGTTGCCCGGGTCCGTATTAACAATATTAAACGAACTTGAAATTTGTATGATTTTATCATTAACTGGTTACATGCAGAAATGCATTGTCTGAAATACAGTCGAGCCTCTATATAACGAAATCCGTCGTTCCAGTAAAAAATTCGTTATATAGAGAAATTCGATGTATAGAGTATGATGTTAAAAATAGTATTTAATGTGTAAATTTTGAACAAATATTATTTTTGATCTTTTTAATTAAGAATTTGAAATGTTTAAAAGTATATATTAACCTAACATTTTATTTCTTACTTATTTAAGCAGTTTCAAAAAAGAGAAAAGACATTTATTTGAAAGCTTAATGAAAATCAAATAATGAAGACTTACATAAATTTCAGAGTAAGAAATCTGTAATTTTTTGTTGTTTTGATTTTAAAATTACAATTGTTACGCTCTCAAAAAAAATTCTCAAATTTTAGCAAGGAATGAAAAATTGTAGTTGATATTTTCCTCCATTTGAAGGTCTCTCTTATGTGCTCTCATTGATTCCTCTCTTATATGTGTAACAATTCAATTGACTGTGTTTTGAGAAGGATGTTGAAAGGTGTATGGGAGGTGGGATGAACTTGTTAGATTTAAAGAATAAGGAGAGAGGTAATATTTAAAAAAAAAAAACCTCTCCGATGGTTTTATAATATTTTAAAGTCAGTTGGGGGAGATGAGTGAAAGAGGATGTTATTGACCAGAAAATTTTCAATGAAAGATTTTATTTCTTGAGATTTGTACTGCGAAAAAAAAATTCTATTCAGAGCACTTCTAAAACAAAGTAATTTTACTTTTTAAAAGTTTAATTGTTTACAAGGAAAAAAAAAATTTAAGTCACATTATCATTTTGTCAATTTCTTATAAGATAAACAATTTTTTTTTCTAATTTGAAATTGATTTATACGTTATATGTAAAAAAAAAAAAAAAAAAAAAAAAAAAAAAAAAAAAAAAAAAAAAACCTTTTTAAAAGTAATTCTTGTAAAATATATGCCATTCTTGCCATGATTTGGAATATTGTTACACCAAAATTAGTATTTGTATCCTTGAGGTTATATTATATAAAATATTATTGAATTGTAAAAAATAATGTTTCGAATTTTGAATTTTGAGTCAATGAATTAATTTATTATTTTAATTTTAATTCGTTTAATTTTTATTTTTTATTTTTTACTTGGAAATAATTGTGTAGAGACTGATATTCAGATATTCGGGATAAAGTTTGAATTAAATAAGTAAATGTAATATATAGTTAAAATCAAATTTTAATTCTTATTAATTAAACAATTTTCAATAAATATTTAAAATAAATTTCAATAAATATTTAAATATAATCCCCTTAAATTAATAAATGACTTTCTGCGCAGAATTATCCAATTTGCTTCAAATTTTGGATATAGATTCATTATAATAAGGCGTATCCCTTATTAGTTATGGGGTTCTTTTGCTAATTAAAAAGACTAAGCAGGCGATTATCCCCCCGCTCCTTAAAAAAGATAAATTGTTTTTTTGCACAAGTATCCGACGTATTTCAAATTTTGCTTATAGGTTATTTCTGTTAAAGTGAATCCCTGAATAGCTTTAAGGGTTTAATGGCTAAGTATAGAGGGATGAACGTGGGATAACCCACAGCTAATCAAGGATTCGCCTTATCTACATCCAAAATTTGAAGCAAATCGGATAATTGTGCGTAAAAAGCAATTTATTTTATTTAAAGGGGTTATCCTCCGTCCCCCATTCTAGATTTAGCTATTAAAGCCTTAAAACTATTTAGGGTTTTACTTTATTAGAAAGAACGTATATCCAAAATTTGAAATAAATCTGACAAGTGTGCATAAAAAACAATTTATCAAATTTGAGGGGGGGGGGGGTAAAAATCACCTGCCCCCCCCCTTTTTAGTTACCAAAAGAACCCCATATCTAATCAGGGAAAAGCCTTATCATAATGAATCTATAATCCAAAATTTGAAGCAAATCCGATGATTTTGCGTAAAAAGCCATTTATTTAATTTAAGGGGGGTTATATTCTATTCCTCTTCTTACTTATATAAACCCTTAAAACTATTCAGGAATTCACCTTATCAAAAAGAACCTACATTTAAAATTTGAAATCCATCAGATAATCTGCATAAAAAACGATTTATCTAATTTGAGGAGAGATAAGCAAAAGAACCCATAACTAATCAGAGATAGGTCTTATCATAATGAACCTATGTCCAAAATTCCAAGCAAATCGGATAATTTTGCGTAAAAAGCTATTAATTTAATTTAAGAGAGGTTATTCCCCCGTTCCCCCCTGCTTAACCATTAAACTCCCAAATCTCTTCAGGCATTATATATTACATATTAGCCTTATCAGAAAGAATCTACATCCAAAATTTGACACACGTTGGATAATTCTGTATAAAAACCCATTTATCTAATTTAGGGCGGATGGGGGAGGGGTAATGGTCCCTTCCCTAAAATAATCAGGCAAGCGTCTTTTCAGTATGAATGTATATCCAAAAATTTAACCAAAACAGTTAATTCAGCATGAAAAACCCTTTTACCTAAATTATGAGCCCCCCCCCCCCCCCAATCCCCCTTTCATACTTAACCAATGAATCCCCAAAATCAGTAATAAATCCCCAAAATCAGTAATAAATCCCCAAAATCAATTCCTTGTCAATTTTTTTCCTTGTCACTTTTTCCGGTCACTTTTTTCCGTGTCACTTTTTTCCGCTTTTGTAGTTTATGTCACTTTTTTCCGGTCACTTTTTTTCTAGATTCGGTGGAAACAAACCTTCTAAATTGGCTTGCCTAATATCAAGATTTTTTAAAAGTGCAATGTTTGCGGAGAACTATTTTCGTGTCTATTACATTTCTGTAATTATATATTATTCTTTTGGGTGACATATATATTTTAGTAATAAAGTTTTTATAACAATGTACTCGTATATTATGTAGTATATGTGTGTGTGCGTATATATATATATATATACATATACAGGGTGTTTCTAAATTCATGGTACAAACTTTAAGGGGTGATAGTACACATCAAGACAAACAATATTAAATAGGAAACTAAGGATCCCAAACGTCTTCCGAAGGAGATAGCCGCCATTAAAGTTTAGGGTCCAACAATTCAAATGATTAATAAAAACAGAAAAATTGGTCGATTCGTTTGCGGTTTTCACTAAAACTATTCTTTATGTCAGTATTGTCTGGAAAATAAATTGTAAAGATAAATTTCAAAAATTGCAGATAGAGGGCGCTTTAGACTTTGGAGTAACGAACAACTATTTTTTACCGTTATATTTTGCATCTCATTAATTATTTTAGAAGCTTAGACATAAACTTAAATTTTGAGCTCAAAATCTAAATCGTTGGAAGTGGTTAAGTAGCGCAAACTGAACTGTGTTCAATGGGGGTGGGCAGGATCAAATTTTAAATGATTATAAAAAACGGAAAAATTGGTCGATTCGTTTGCCGTTATCGCTAAAACTATTCTTTATGTCAATATTTTCTCGAAAATAAATTTTAAAGATTAATTTCAAAAAATACCGTTAGAGGGCGCCTTAAAATTTAGAGTAACCAACAACTATTTTTAACCGTTATTTTTTGTACCTAATTAAATGCTTGCAAATGCTTAGATTTAAATTTTGAGTTCAAATTCTAAATCGATGGGAGGAGTTAAGAAGCGCAAACTGAAATGTGTTCAGGAGTTGAAATGTTACCCTCCCCACCCCTCGAACACATTTCAATTTTCCGCTACTTAATTACTCACAACGATGCAGATTTTGAGCTCAAAATTTAAGTTTGAACATTTATAAGCATTTAATTAGATACAAAAAATAACGGTTAAAAATAGTTGTTGGTTACTCTAAAGTTTAAGGCGCCCTCTAACGGTATTTTTTGAAATTAATCTTTAAAATTTATTTTCAAGGAAATATTGACATAAAGAATAGTTTTACCGAAAATGGCAAACGAATCGACCAATTTTTCCGTTTTTTATAATCATTTGAAATTTGAACCTCCCCACCCCCAATGAAAACAGTTTTCAGTTTGCGCTACTTAACCACTCCCAACGATTCAGATTTTCATCTCAAAATTTAAGTTTACATCTAAGCTTTTTAAAAAAATTAATGAAATGCAAAAAATAACAGTAAAAAATAGTTGTACGTTATTCCAAAGTCTAAAGCGCCCTCTATCGGCATTTTTTGAATTTGATCTTTATAATTTATTTTACGATAATACTGACATAAAGAATAATTTTAGTGAAAATTGCAAATCAATTAACCAATTTTTCCGTTGTTTATAATCATGTGGAATTTGAACCTCCTTCCACAGTTCAGTTTGTGCTGCTTAACCACTCCCAGCGATTTAGATTTTGACCAAAATTTAAGTTTATGTCTAAGCTTCTAAAAAAAATTAATGAGATGCAAAAAATAACGGTAAAAACTAGTTGTTCGTTACTGAAAAGTCTAAAGCGCCCTCTATCGGCATGTTTTGAAATTTATCTTTACAATTTATTTTCAAGACAATACTGACATTAAGAATAGTTTTAATGAAAACTGCAAATGAATCGGCCAATTTTTCTGTTTTTTATAATCATTTGAATTTTTGGACCTTAAACTTTAATGGCGCCTATCTATTTCGGAAGACGTTTGGGACCCTTAGTTTCCTATTTAATATTGTTTGCCTTGATTTGTACTGTCACCCCTTAAAGTTTGCACCTTTGTTATATATGTGGGTGTGTGTATATGTAAAAAAGGGCACAAATCCTTATATATATATATATATATATATATATGGAAGGATTTGCGCCCTTTTGTAAGGCAATCGGCGCCCTTGTTATCCATTTTGCCACCGCCCTCTCTGTTATGCCAGTACGACCCTGTACAAAACCCAGACTTTCTTTTATATATAAAGATTGAAAATTTCAGCTTTTTGCGCCGAAGAAATCTCCAAATTAGAAAAATGTGAAGTATCTCACGTACTACTGGATTTAAAAGAATTTGCTTGGTACCATTCGATTCAGCATGGAAAAATACACTAAAATATGGTACCAATTGAATCGTCTACAAAATGGTATCAATTGAATTGACTACAAAATCTGATCTACATATATAAGGATTGAAATTTTCAGGTTTTTGCGCCGAAGACATCACCAAATTAGGAAAATGTGAAGTATCACACGAACTAATGGATTTAAAAGAATTTGCTTTGTACCATTCGATTCAGCATGGAAAAATACACTAAAATATGTTATCAGTTGAAAAATAACTACAAAAGCCGATTTTTAAGGAATTTTTTAAAAGTTCGTTCTTTTTTTACCCCCCCCCTTAAGGGTGGAATTTTCGAAAATCCCTTCTTAGCGGCATTCGGTGTTATAAGAAGTATTTTTACCCCAATTTTCAAGATTATCGGTTCGATAGATTTTTTGGTGCTGTGATTAATACGAAATCCAGACTTTCTTTTATATATATAGATAAGGATTGAAAATTTCAGGTTTTTGCGCCGAAGACATGGACAAATTAGGAAAATGTGAAGTATCTCACGAAATACTGAATTTAAAAGAATTTGCTTGGTACCATTCGATTCAGCATGGAAAAATACACTAAAATATGTTATCAGTTGAAAAATAACTACAAAAGCCGATTTTTAAGGATTTTTTTTATTTCGTTCTTTTTTTTAACCCTCTTAGGGGTGGAATTTTCGAAAATCCCTTCTTAGCGGCGCTCGGTGTTATAAGAAGTATTTTTACCCCAATTTTCAAGGTTATCGGTTCGGTAGATTTTTTTGTGCTGTGATTAATACGAAATCCAGACTTTCTTTTATATATATAGATTAGTTTAATTAGTTAATCTGATAATGTATTTTAATAGGTGTATGGCTTGCTGTGCGTGTGTAATATACAAGTTCCTTTCAAGCATATCGTGATTGAAAGTATAAGATTTCCAGATGTGATGTGTCTTTTGACCTTTCACTTTGTGAGGAGTAAAATTGAAAGATCTTGAGTTTGACATTAGATAATTGCTACCAGATGGCCGGTGAGCAAATAAATTTAGCACCATATGATTTGAGCAATGCCATGGATTTTAGAGATTACAGAGTTCTCTTAAACATTCCATTTTTAACACTTTTCAACAAAGTTGATAAGGGTTTATGCTTTCGGTTTGTCTGTCTCCGCTTTAACTGTCGTAAATATACTCTGATTATCATGAAATTTTTGGATGTTATTGACGTTTATCCCAGCACGAGCCCTATCGATAATGAAGTTTGTACCCTTATTAGTTTATTTACAGGGATAGTCAAAAGTTTAGGCAATAGTAGTAGATTCGCGAATTTACGACCACCGATTTAGCTAATACCGTGTTCGCATTGAGATAGATGAGTCACTTAACTTTAAGTCACTTAAATATTTTGAAGCGGGATACCCGGAATTAGGCTTCACCTGTTCGCATTAACTAAACATTTTA
>CAXHSM010001376.1:50195311-50242811 GCA_964019185.1 Maratus speculifer
AGATAATTTATGTATATACATATATATATATATCAAACCAATTACTTATTTTGAAATTTAGATTCGAATAAGTTTATCTGAACTAATTACAAATAAATAAAATTATCTGCTATAATTCCCGTTGCTTATCTCCGTTGAAATGTTGCCCTACATATGTATACTATATACATACATATATATCCATATACATATAGAAATATATATCTGAATTTTGTCATGCTGCAACGCTCGAATTTATGAACCAATTTGAATGAAATTTTTTATGTGTATAATAGGAGTACTAATGTCTCGAACAAGTTTGTTGACCAATTTTATCCATCATTTTGTTTCCAAATGGTAGTCATTTGATTCTTTTGAAATTTTCATGTTTTTTAATTTTGTATACTTATAGGAAAAGTTCCATTTCACAAAACGCAAACTGTTATACAGTAGACTCCCTCAAATCCGCACAGCTTGGGAGCAGAGGTTTTGCAGAATTTAGAATTTTGTGGATTTCTGGTCACTGCTTTGTTTACATTTTTTAAAAAGTAATTTAATTGTAATTAATAATGAAATCAAAAGTATAATGAATGCTTACAATATGCTAAAATATTAAAATAAATAATAAACTAAATTTTTAAAATGATAGTTTTTAAAATGATAAAAATACTAAAAGCAAAAGTCAATAATTAATGATGTACAATTAATTATTCATTATAAAAATGAAATGTTTTTCCTAAATTATTCAATGAAACTTGCCTCATAAAGGTACATTACTAATTCACATCAAGATCATAAATTAATGCAGCTTTATTTCAGGTTTAGCCAGACTTAATAACTAAAAAAGCTTGATTAATACATAAATATATTTGGTAAGATTGTGATTACCAATAATATCAGCAATATCTTTATTTTTTCAGAAATAAATTATTCTTTCTTCATGAAAAAACATGAATTCAATAACCTTAACAAAAATTACAAATTGAAAAATATATGGAATTGATATAAAACTGAAAAAGTCAAATTTTGCATCTACATCTGAACTGAATATTTCATTGTTTACATTCATAAAATGTGTGCGGATTTTAGAGAGTTGTGGATTTTAGGAGTGCGGATTTGAGGGAGTCTACTGTATATCATTTTAAACAGAAACATCAAAAGACATTTTAAACAATCTCACAATGTAAGTTAACAACATAGGTTATTTTAAAGAAAAAGTTAGAAAATATAAAAATTTCCATGGCGGTTGAAGCTAGCCAACGAACTCGGTTGAAATCTTAGTATACTTCTACTATGCACATAAAGAATTTCATCCAAATCGGTTGATAAATTTGAGAGTTACAGCACAAAAAAATTCAGATATCTATATCTATATCTAATGTAGTATATATATGCAAGTCAACATTTCAACAGACATTGGTTTTGGTATCTATGGGTCACAATCAATGAAAATATATTAAAATTACCTGAATTTTCTCTCCTCCGAATGACTGCAAAAGGTAGTTTTTTACTTTTTGGAATGAAAGCTACCTAAAAGTATCCACAATTTTGTGGCTACCACTGTATGTTTAAATTTAAAACATTATGTTGCTTATAGACTGAATATGGTATTATTCTGTTCTATAGAATGTATTTTTTTTATGTAATTGATAGCATACTAAAGTTCCTAAATAAATTTTATCAAAATTAACATATAATATTAAAGCAATTTACAAAACCAAAAATCTGAAATTCCAAAATTTTCACAAAATTAAATCTTTTGTCAATAAGTGCTGTGGTTGAACTGATTAAAAAAAAAAAAATCATTTTATTAATTTTTGTATTTAGAAAATAGAACTTGTCTATTTTCATGTTAGGAAGATAGACTTTACCAACAATGTTACTACTTACAACATTTTATTTTCTTTGTATTGTCATTCTTAATCTTTTATAGGGTGGATGCTCCTGTTTTGGCCACATTTAGAGAAAAGTTGAAATAATAATTTCATAGTTTTTGACAGAGTGAAACATATTCAACCATAATAACAGCATTCTTTAGTAAATTTAATTGTCTTTCTGTTAAGTATAATAACTTTCTATAGAATATTTTAGATTGTGAATAATATCTTGTTTAATAATTTCTTTCAATTTGTACCTGTTTTGGCTACCCCTGCACCAGTTTTGGCCATCTCAATGCATCAGTTTTGGCCATCTCAATGCATCAGTTTTGGACACCCCAAACTCATGTAGTTTAACAAACATTTTAATTGATAATAAGTAAAAATAAAGTATTTTTTTGCAACACCTATTTTACCACACACACATTTGCTTGTTGTATTAAGAAAATTTGAAATTTTTTTAATGAATTCATAAAAACATTAAATAAAATACATTTAAGTTGATTTTAACTGAAAATTTAAGACAAAAAATACAGTCAAAGATCTATAATCCACACAAGCTGGGGCCAAAGGTTGTGCGGATTATAGAGTAAATAGGATTATGCGTAATTTTATTATTCTTAGACAGCATTTTAATTTTATAATCAGGATAATATGGAAAGATAAATATAAAATCTAGTATAATTAATTTAATAAGTAATCTGAAAAAATGCATTTTAAAGTTATTTTACTGTTATAAAATGATATACATGTGCACTTAAATAAAAATAACTGCATATGTTCCGTAATACAGTTTGTTGTTACTGTTAATAAATAAAAGAGTTAGATTAAAAAAGTAGATAATCGATACATGGGATCTTTTAGCTGCTGAAGAACTTGAAGCGTCATTACTACATTCTCCGTTATTCATTTTGCACCTTGCATATGAATTAGAGTAAAAAGTAAAATCAATACTACACGACACGTAAGTCGTAAATCATAAACATCAACTCATTATCTGTGCTTTTTGCCAAATTAAGAACATAAATAGAATGAAAAAAAGAGCTCCCTGGCTAAAGTTTAGTTTCCAGAAAATCGGGTCTTGAGAAATCTATCAGAGTTCGCCTGTAGTTGAAGGTTCCCGTTTGTCTTTCGTGACGTTCGTAAAACCTCGGCAATCTATCACTATGATTGATTACATTGATTCGACCTTCCCAACCCATAATATGTAGTTCTCAGTTGGTGCTGTGTTACTGCTAGGACACGCGATGCACACAAAATAGAACGTTTTCATTGGTTATTTACTCTTCTGAACTACACAAACTGAAATAGCTACGAATGAAAAGTCGTCATTTCGAACATTCTGTAAGCTTAAGGTGCGTTCCATAATACAGTTTAGTTTTTACTGTTAATAAAATAAAATAGTAAATTTTTAAAAAATGCATGTTTCATTATGATTTTTATGAATTTTTTTATTATTTGTTTAAAAAAAATCATTTTTGGATAACGGATTTGTAAATTTTCTTAACTGTATATTTTATTGTTTACATTCGTACAGTAACGCGGATTATGGAAAATTGCGGATTATAGATTCTTGACTGTATATCTGATTCATGACAACAGTGCCTATAAGACATACAAACTGTATTTTGATATTTTGCATAGTAATCAGTTTTATAATTATTCATGCATTGTGGACTTTTTTAAATTAAAATACTTGAATCTTCATCAAAGTTATCTTTCTTTAAATCATTTTTTGATTTTGTTTTCATTTATAGCTTGTGGTATCTTATTTATGTATTTTTCCTTTTTGCAAGTTATTTTAGAAAAGGATTTCATTGGGGAACCATAGCATTTCATGTCTGGTCTTCAATCTTGAAATGAAGTTTCTATCTTGCCGGTTTCAACAACTTTATTGTTTGAATCTTAAAATTGTTCTGTTTTTATAAGAAATAATATTCTTACAATTTCTGAAATCTAATTTTTACCTTTAATTACAGCTGACTGTTGGCCTTATCATTCTGAGGTTTCAGAAGTTTTCTTCGAACTTTAGATAGCCTTGTGTAAATATCGATTAAGGTCTTAGAAAGATCCTAACTTATTGGACTCCTAACAGTGTTCAACTTTCTTTTTTGGACCTATATGACTCGTGTAGATGATTGTCTGAATTAAAGAGCACAATCCTAGTACTTAGATCTACTATTTGAGATTCAACATTATTAGAAAAAAGTGGTGTCCATTCTATAAACTTGTGATGCAAGGTAGAATGAGGTACTTCAAATCTTAGCTATCTCTTAGTGCTGACAATACATTTTGAATGGCCTTACTTTTACTTCCTGTCTTAGAGCAGTGTTCAATCTAGCCCTCTTTTTAAGAGCAGAGAATTGTGTTTTTTAAAACTTGGTAAATGAATTCTGTTTGTAGTAAAGATTTTCATACTATGTTATTTCTAAACCAATGTGCCTGAAATCTTGCAAAAATTAAAAAAACTTCTTTTTTTTAAAAAAAAAAAATACAAGAAATTATTAAATTATGTAATTTTATTGAAATTTTTGATTTATAAGTTATAAAATCTTTTACAATACAGTCAAAGTTCTTTTACAGTCAAAGTTCTTTTACAATACAGTCACAAATCCACACAAGTTGGGGCCAAAGTTTGTGTGGATTATGGAATATTGTGGATTATAGAGATTATGGATGATTATATGTCATTTTATTATTCCTAAACATCATTTTAGCTCTATAATTAGTATCATATGAAATAATAAATATGACATCTAAAATTATAAAAATGTTTATATTCACATTTCATTATATTTGCACATTATTTTCTCAATCACAATGAAGTATGTAAATTTAATTATCAAACATTTCATTGTCTATTTTGCTTTTTACACAGTTTATTGCAATGTCAAGCGGGGAGTTGTTAATATTATTTGTGAAGAAATGGAATTGATTTGCTATGCTGTTCTATAAATAACAAGGTAACTTTTATAAGAACAAACTGAAAATATGCAGTTGTATACCTATATGAATAAGTAATGTAAAATATAATACCTGTATGGTAATAGCCTAAGTCATGTGACTGTCATCAACAGTTCCAGGCTGACTGCTTTGCTTTTTGTATGTCAGATGGCTATTTTGATACTTATTGCAATTGAAAATTTCCAAATACAGATCCATCGACATCATTTCATCTATATTATAATAGTGCAATTCACGTAATTGTCATAAACAATTAGGCTTTCTATGAGCAATGATAACGGGCCATTTTCAATCAAAAGTATTTTTTTGAATAAAACTACATAAAATTTGCTGTGCTCGCTAGCAATTCTTAATATCTCTCTAGATTGTCTTTGCCAAGTAAAAGTTTTTCAAACTTTTTAACTCACCAATTAACTTTTTTTTTCTGTTTGGTAAATTAAAATAATTTTTTGATGTTAAAATTAAATGTTATGGTTTATTATTATTTTTTATTTCTTTTCTTTATTTTTAAAAAGAAATATGTAAAATTCATGAATTTAAAATGTTTTAGTTCTGAATAAAAGTTGCATATTTTATTTAAAATGAATAAATTAATTCTTGATTTTTCTATCAGAATTTTCTGATTTTGCAAAGGAATGAACAAGTAAATTAAATTATGACATCATAAAATACTTAGAATTAACATTTAAAGATGAACAAATTGGTCGCCAGAGGCATTCAGTTAGTGTATAATATAAATTTATATGTAAATATTCAGTGTCAACTTTAAAGTTTAAAGAAGTTTAAAAAAATGCGTTACTCTAAAGCTAAACAACGTGAATAACTATTTGGCAACTTGTAAGAAATAGTGATGAAATTAAGTTGAGCCTGAATGTATGAACAGTAAAAAAGCAAAAACTTTGTTTGGATAGTTTTATTGAATATGCTGAAGAAGTAAGCAGAATTTTAAGAGGAAAAAAAGTAAATTTACAAGTGTGTAATGAAATGAATTTTCTGTTTTTATGAGTATGGCTATGAGAGAGTTGTATATGCAAGTGCCAACTGTTTTGCATGCACAGCTACACATATGCATCTTTGAGACATATATATTCAGGATGAAGGCAAGAGAAATCGTTGGCTTCAGAGGCCCGCCCACCCACTAACCGAGTTTCAATATCTTTAATTTGTCTAATTTTTCTGTTAAATTTGTCCGGTTTCAGTTCCACTTAATATTTTTTTCTTTTTTATTAAGAATGCAAGGCTATTTGGGTCGTAAGTAAAGGTTGTTGGCGATATCCGTGGTCGCCTGCTGGCGACAGCACTGTCGTGCAAGAGACTAGGTCTGTTTGGGTCATAGGTAGGGGTCATCGACAAAAAATAGTCGCTCACCGTGACGGTAGACCAGGCATGTCAAACTCGATTACCAACGCGGGCCAAATACGATTCTATGCATAAAGCTGCGGGCCACAATACTTAAGAAAAAGAAAGAAAAAAAAAGAAAAAGCAACAAGGTTTTTGTTTATGTTAGATTTATGATAAAATTACTCCCAGTTTTGAATCCAGGAGGTAGCCCGGAAGAGAGGACATTTCCCTGCCAGAAAATTTAATGTTTTGGGTTTTTAATGGTCAAAAATGGCAATCCCCCCCCCCCGGAACTCCATAATGTCCCTTTCGGAGAAAAGTGTCTCAACACTGATTACTCCGAAAATAGGAAAAAGTTCCCGCAGTTTTTTACTCAGTTAAAGAAAATATATCGTTTTACAATTTATAGAATAGTCTAGTTTTGGAAAATAATTCAAGATAAATGCATATTTATTATTAAGTATTAGTTGAGGTACTTTTTAAAAAAATACTACAGTCGAACCTCGTTAATACGCGAATCAGGGGTCCGATCAAAATTCGCGTATTAAACGGGTTCGCGTATTAAACATAGGTCGCGAATTTTCGTCGAGTGGTCTGTCTAATAACAATCTATGCGAAAAAAACTCATTTTTTGTCAATTTTTAGCGTTTTTAAGACATAAAATGACAATTTATTTATTTTAATCGTTATGTGCTTATTAAACAGGAACGTTTAAAAGCTGAAAATTCAAATATTCGTTATTTTCTCAAGTAAAAATCCTGTGTCTTTTCAAATTTAGATTTATTATGTATGACACATAAAATAAGACAAACAAAAATTTCTACTAACCATATGCTAATAAAATTGAAATCTTTATCAGCTATTAATCGCAATCTATTTATTTAACAGATAGATGCGATAATAAATAGTGTTGATAATAATAAAAAGTTAATTAAAAAAGCTTACTGAAGTCAATAATGTGATAAAAATTACTTTTTGGAAAAGTAGCTGTCAATTTTGGCCTTTCGACATGCGGTCGTGGCATCACTATGATGTTTTCCGCCTTATTTAGGTAGTGGTAATGTTCGCTTGTTGAGGGTCCTTCGTCCAGTGACGAGGCATATTGTCTTAGAAAATTGAATTTTGGTATCTGTATCTTTGGAGAATGGAGATGGGGGTGGAAGCGCAGGTTCACTATCTTCTTCCTCCCCATTTGGTTTGTCAGTCGCAGTTACATCGGCGATGATATCATCCAGGCCTCTAAGTTCGGAGGTAACTTTGTCTATATGAATGAACGCTTCTAAATCGACAATTTTCCCCTACAGTTTCTTGTGTGGCCAGCCAGTTTTCTTCAACATTAGAGTGCGAGGTTGACTCTCCGTAAATGATGCCCTCGCTACTTCCAAAACCCGGTTGTGAAAGCAATTTGTAATTGTTGTTGCTGTGATACTCTCCTATGCTGTTGTAAGCATGTGCATACCGTCAAGGACTGTAATTGGACGACACTCGTAGCAAGAAAGAAGGCTGCTGTGTTCCATTTGGTGAAGATATCGCCGTACGACGCGAGTCTTGTAACTTACTTTGGCACTGTTGATTATTCCTTGATCCATTGGCTGAGTGACACCAGTCGAATTTGGAGGTAGAAATTCTACTTGGACATTATTCAGCTCTTCGTTATCTTTTGGATGCGCAGGGCAGTTGTCCACAAGCAATAACACATAGCGTGATTCTTTTCTGATACACCGATCAAAATTACGAAGCTTGTTGTAAGAATGATGCCCGTCATCCATGCTCTACGCTGGCTTTCTTATAGGCTTGGGAAATTCTTGACATTTTTAAAGCATCACGAGTTGCGTGATTTCCCTATGACCAGCAGCTTCAATTAATCTGATCCATCAGAGTTGGCACCGAACAGAATAGTAAGACGCTCTTTGTTCAGTTTGCCTCCATGACATGTTTCTCCTTTCATGACCATTGTTTTATTGAGTGTCAGTTTGTTAAAAAGCTCAAAATTCGTCTATGTTGTAAATATCCCGCGACTTGAATAGTTTTTTACAAGCTGCGGAAGCACATTAATTTTCCAGCAGTGAACACCTTCAATGTTGACTGCAGCTGACGCACCGCACACTTGCTTGAATTTTATGCCGTAACGAGTTTTAAATCGATCCAGCCATCCATTTGAGGCATTGAAATCTAGCAATCCCATTTTTGCTGCGATTTCAGAAGCTTTTTCTTGTATTAACAAGCCGCTTATAGGGATATTCGTAGAGCGCACTTGAACAAACCACTCGTGAAGGGCCTTTTCAATGTTCTCAAACTTGGCGGTTTCTTATTCTTTGTTCCTCCAACCACAGCATGATTAACGGTAACATTCCTATTCTTTAACAAAGTCCTTAAAGTTGACTCAGGTATGCCTTATTCTTTGGCGAACGCAGGCTTTTTTGAGACAGCTTGGGCATCGTAGGCTAGATTATAAAAGTATAGATGGATATTGTAGACTAGATAATACTAGATAATACAACCGATTCTCTTCTTTTAAAAATGACACAGCACTGATGAAACAGCGATTGGAAAGACTCACGTGATTAATCTGCGATTGTAGTGCATGTTCCATCTCTGGGTTCTACCGGTCTAATTAGGGGAGGGAGATTACATCGTTTTTTAATTATGGGGAAAAGTTCTTTTCATTTTTGCTTTTTATAAAAACTAGCTGACTCGCGCAGTTCGCGGCCGCGATGAATGAACCTTACATTAACTTCAAATTTGTCTGATTTTATAAATTTAATTCCCTTTTTGTCTACATTTATATTTTTAAATGACAAAAATCGCAAGAAAAGTATTGAATTGAAGGTACGTTCTGCTTTTCGTAATTTGATTTTTTTTTAGCAGATGCGTCCAGAAAGCGAGTGAAACCACAACAAAACACTCAGGTTTTTACTGATTTCATTTAAAGTTTTGTATCAGTTATTTTATAATTTACATATTCTTAATTAGCGTCTCATGGTTTGCCGAAATGCATCAGTTAAAAATCTCTAAATGCTGTATTTTTAAAAAATTTGAATTTCCATTACAATTTTACATTGTGGTTTTATATACTCCTCAAATGAAAACAGGTGTTTTTTAAAGCAGACATAATGTTTTTAACTTTTACACAACGTCTCGCTTATGAGATTGGGAGAATTTTGATTGAGCTGTCTTGTGCCTCGGATCGGGGTGCAAATCTAGTCAGCGTGTGGTTTTGAGGGAAAAAATGCTCAATTTAATTGGGTTTAAATAATTGTTGCATAAAAAATAAGTTAAATAATTGGTGTATAAAATGTTTGAGAAAATACTTCATCTAAAAGTTCATACGTTTAGAACTAAGCTCATTCGCGTATTAAACGTAGGTTTTTCTTTCTAGGGACTGATAAAATTTCGCGTAATAAACGGGTTCGCGTATTAACCACTCGCGTATTAAAAGGGGGTTTTTATATGCGTAAGATTTGAGTATTTCAAGGGACCTAAGAAAATTCTCGTATTAAGCGGTTTCGCGTATTAAACAAAGCGCGTATTAACGGGGTTTGACTGTAGTTTATTTACGAGCAAAGAGAAAAAAAAATAATAGATATATTTTGCATACTTTTCCATGCAGAAGTAATAATACCTATTGGGGTAAAATTCTTATAGAACTCCTATTACACTCGAAGAAAAAGTCAGAAAAACTAGAGATTGCTAGTCAAATACATTAGAGATCTGCTTCATCTGTAGATTTATTGCCATGCACAATAAAAATATAGCTTATGAAATAAAAATTGATTATTTTCTTTTTTTTTTTTAACCACTGAGGAGTGAAAGTAAAACTTGCCAATAAAACATTTTTTTTTTATACTTTAAGCTTTATGACGAAAGAAACTCAAAACACAAAGATAATCCAACGCTTTTTTTACTTAATAGATTTACTTAAATTGATATTTTACACTTCGAAAAACTAAAGCGCTCTTTCCATGATAATAATAATAATATAACTGAAGTAATACGATAATCAAAATAACAAGAAATAAAACATCGTACCCATAATACAAATCAAAATAATGAGGAAACAAAAAGTTATATGATTAAATGCAAAATGCTATTCATTTGTTTTCACAGCACAGTATAAGATTAGAGAGAAAGTACCGTTTGATTACTGCAAAACAAGATTATGCAAGTCCGGGTAGATATCAGAATGATTTAACACTTACAATGTACAAATAACTAATTCTAAATAAATAAAAATAATATGTAATAATAAGGCTTTAATTCTGTAGTGAATTGATTAAAATCTTCACGCTTAGATGTAATTTTTCCACAAAATCCATGTTTCCAGAGGTAAAACTTACTGTTTGAAAAATAAGTTAACAGACAATTATGAAAACATAAAAAGTTCGATATTAAAAAACTATCAGGTAAATTATATTAAACATAGAAAAATAAAGCATTTAGATTTATATTATAACACGAACATAAAATAGGGAAAGTATTTTTTTAAATATTAACAAAATATAAATACCATGCTAAAGGAAACGTTGTCTGATATATCAATGACTGGTATGATATGATGCTTAAACATCTCCAATAGAAGGAAAATACGAAATCCTAAATAGATTTTTCTTTTACTTATCAAACTATATGAGTTTTAATCTGATTTTTACTTTTTTGAAGAAATTTGACAACGTTTTTCTTTAACTAAATCTTCAAAATTTGGTTCAATTTGCTGGGCTGTTATTATTTTTAAAATTGATTGTAAATAGTGGTCAGTTAATCTTGATCTTTCGGGAGTTTTGTTGTTTTTTAAAATTGAAAATAATTGTTCGCACAAATACGTGCTACCAAACATAGCCAAAATACGTCTGACATTTCATAACATATTAGGAAATCGGTCGGCTGATAAATAATTATAGAAATCTGGCATTCCTACATCCATATATTTTTGTTTTAACATACTATCACACTGAATTTCTATTTACTCCATCTGTAAATTCTCATCAACAGTTTCAACATCAACTGAAAAAGGAGAAGCAAATAGAAGGAATTCCCTTTCACATTTTTTAAAATCTAAAAATCTCCTTTCGAATTCATTTTGTAGCAACTTAATTTGATCCACATATTCTGAAAACTTAAGTTCTGGTGATTTTTTAAATAATTTCTGGCAGCATTCAAAATGTGATAAATTTTCTTTTCGAATTTGTGTTTCCCAAAGAACTAACTTTTTTCTGAATACATTAATATTATCATATAACGTGGTAATAAGATGAATTTTATCTTGAAGTTTAAGATTAAGTTGATTGAGATGATGTGTAATGTCAACTGAAAAAGCGAGATCCTTGATCCATTGTTTATCTTTTAATATTGTGCACTCATAATTTTTCGATTCCAGAAAAATAGTGATTTCTTCTAGCAATTCGAAGAATCGTTTTAAAACTTTATGACTAGAAAGCAGGGCTGCGGAGTCGGTGTGAAAAATGGCCGACTCCAACTCCGACTCCGACTCCGGAATTTTTAACGACTTTGACTCCGACTCCAACTCCGACTCCGGAAATTTTAAAGACTCCGACTCCGACTCCGACTCCTGGCTTCCTGGCTAGCTACTATACTAATGTTGATGCTGGTTAAAGTTATGAGGGAACGAAAGTAAAATAAGGCAAAAAGTCATTATTTCGGTATTTAGTTCTTAGAGCTTTGGAAAAAAAAAAATATTTTCCGTTTTACACATTCTTTAATTTTACGTACCTGAAACCTGAAAAATTAAATTACCGAAATCTAAAAGAGATAACAAAACGGATATTTTACTATTTCGGATCCGTGGCCTCGAAAAGGGGAAATCTGTACAATTTTTATGTTAACTAGTGCTCTCCAGAGCAGAAAAATTTCAAAGGAAAGGAAAAAAAATAGTAAGATGTGTTAATCTTAGAACTTTTTTCTATATCACGCATGTTAATACTTCCTGAAAAATGCAGCATAGCAGCGCCACCTCTTATGTGATTTACACCAAAATCTAGTCAACAAGTTATATCAACTTCTAACTGAATTTGAAGTTTGGTAAAAATCAGTACATTAATTTCTGAGATAGGGCTATTGCTGAAATTTTGAAATTCTGTATAACAGCGCTACATGTTGGGTGATGTACATCAAAAACGAATCAGGATCAATTTCTATCAGATACTAACTGAATCTAAAGTTTAATGAACATCCATGCATTAGTGATTGAGCCACAGCTATTTCAAAATCGTAAAAAAATCAGCATATCAGCGCTACCTGTAGGGAGATTTACACCAAACACTAAACCATACTAATCTAGATTACAAACTAATTAAATATAAAGTTTGGTGAAAATTCGAGCATTTGTTTTTGAGATAGCGCTGTTGCAATATCATGAACAATGCAGTATAGCAGAGCCACCTATTGAGCGATTTGCACCAAAAAATTTGCAGCACCTAATTATATCAAGGACTAACTGAATCTAAAGTTTTATAAAAATCCGTGCATTAATTTTTAAGGTATAGCTACTGTGGAAATTGTGAATAATGCAGCATAGCAAAGCCACCTGTCGAGTGATATACACCAAAAATTAATCAGATCCAGTTTCTATCAAGATCTAACAAAATCTAAAGTTTTGTGAAATTCCATCCATTAGTTCTTGAGTTAGAGCGCTTCAAATTTTTTGTCGCATGCAGACTCACGAAGTGACAGACACTGACAGACATTTTCGAAAAACTATCAAATCATGTTCAGTTCAGGATCTTCTAAAACGTATAAATCCATCGAATGCCGGAAATCGAAATTTTTCAAGAATCCAATACTTTATTCTTGTAAAGATAAAATAAAATAAAATTGAAGATGAAAATTTTACTAGTTCGCAAATAATCTGTGATCTACTAGAACTTTTAATTAAAAACAGCTTTCATCTCCTGTGTACGCTGAACAGTTTATTGGGATTCTTTAACTTGGGTAGTCCGATATAATCCAAAAATAACAATAAGAATTACTCCTATGGATTTAAAATTACATTTTATCGGTTTAATTTTACTTCAAACTGTCTAAGAAAAAAGCCGGAGTCGGAGTCGGGTTGTTTTTTACGACTCCGACTCCGACTACGACTCCACGACTCCGACTCCGACTCCGCAGCCCTGCTAGAAAGCCATCGAATTTCAGTGTAATAAGGTAGGTCGGTGCATTCACTATCAAGATCTTCAAGAAACGAAATGAATTGGCAATACTTCAGTCCATATGAACGAATATAATTAACGATTTTGCTAAGATTTTTAAGCACGTGTCCAATGTTTAGAACTTTCGAACACAATGTTTGCTGATGAATAATGCAATGGAAATGATATAAATATGTATTTCCCTGTTGCTTGCATTCCTCTTTTAGTTTTGTAACTGCTCCTTTAATGGCACCAGTCATTGCAGGAGCACCATCAGTTGCAATGCAAACAAGCTTTTTTAAGGACAAATTGTATTCATTCAACCCTTTCATAAGAGAATCGAAAATATCTTTTCCTGTGGTGGTATCATGCATTGATATCATTTCTAGAAGCTCTTCACTTACTTTTAAATTTAAATCACATCCACGAATAAAAATTGCCAACTGAGCGGTATCCTGCACATCCGTACTTTCGTCAATTGTGATGGAATAAGTTTCAAATGTTGTAATTACAGATTTCAGTTGTTTTCTTAAATTTTCAGCTATATCATCAATACGATTTGCAACTGTATTTCGCGTTAAACTAATATTTTTGAATTTTTTTAATTGTTCCGGACACATGACTTTCACTGCTTTAAGTATGCATTCGTGAACAAATTCCCCTTCTGTGAATGGTTTTGACTTCCTTGCAATTAAATGTGACAATAAATAACTTGTTTTTACAGCTGCTATACTATCCTCATTTGGCTTAGTAAATGTACTTTGTTGCTTTTGAAGTTCCAACTTTAATTCTGACAATTTATCTTCCCTAAGTTTGTCAGTATATTTTTCATAAATTACTTTATGGTTGGTGTCGTAATGTCTTTTAACATTATACTCTTTCCAAACACCAATAGTGTTTCTACATATTAAATATAAAACTTTGCTTTTGTTTTGAATGCAAAAATATTGCAACTCCCATCTTTCTTGAAATCTTCGATGCTTTTCATTTGATCGCTCTGTACTCATATTGATGAAAAATGTCGATCTTATTTTTGAAAATCATTAATTACTTAAAGAAAACACTATATGTTTCATAATTGAAAATTCACTAGAAAGTATAGACTGGATTCAATAGAGAACAAGCAGCTAAAATAATTCACTACTGCAGTGCAAAATCTTTGCGTAACATACGACAAGTGATATTCAAATATTCCCTCAAAATTTCCCTAATGATCATAACATTTTCCCCATTAATAAATCTCAAATGCCTTTCAATAAATGTTTTGAAATTTTTGACGAGAACGTTAAAGTATGAGTGCGAAAGATAAATAAAATATCAAATGATCTATTTTCGCAAGTTTAAATTTTATCACAGCTTTTTCAATAATTTGAATTTATTACAATATATTATTTAATTATTTACCAATAATTTAAATATCGAAAATTAATTTGGGTAGGGAGAAATGACAAGCTACAAAGTTAATTTTTTCCCTGACTTAAGTAGACAATACGGATGTAGGCTGGTGCCAGTCTACTTACAAACATTTTTCTATGTATCAATGAGCGAATCAGAATCCCTATATGTTTGGGTGAAAAACAGTATGTCTGCCAAAAAACAAAAAAGAAAAAGATTCGAACCTCATTTATAAATTGTGTGATTTACGAGACCACGTTTTTAATAAAAACATTACTGTTCAATAAGCTATATTTTTAATGCGACGCACAATTCATAATTTATGATAAATCAAGTATTAAATTATTAATAAAATGTAAACAGAAAAATACTTTTTTTATGAAACCCCATCCTTATTTTTTCTTTTCTTTTGCTTGTGAATATTCGTGAAACTGAGTAAAACTCACAAATAATGCCAGAGGGCTGGGGGCCACTCACAACTGCCCGGCGGTCCACAAGTGGCCCGCGGGCCACGTGTTTGACATGACTGCGGTAGACCCACTCAACCGCCGTCCGTGACATATATATTCAGGATGAAGGCAAGAGAAATCACTAGCTTCAGAGCCCCACCCACCCACTGACCGAGTTTCAATATCTTTAATTTGTCTAATTTTTCTGTTGTACTTAAGAATACATAAAGTACCATAGTTTAATGTATTGATTTTTGTATTGTTTAAAGAAATGAAACTTGTCATATGTTATAACTTAATTCAGAATGAAAATTTATTTGTATTTATTAAAAAAAATGCATTACTTTATTTTATTTTATTTATTTTTATTCTTAGATTGAAAGGTTGGTAGAACTCTCTCTTACTGAAGTTCCTTGGATGAAAATAGCTATAATCTCATCATACTTTAAATAAAATTATCTTATCGTCCAAAACATAACTTTTTCACGAGACAATGACATCAGTTACAGAAGAAAAATCTTCCACTGGTGAACATCACTTTGTTCCTCAAAATGGTAGTAAAAAGAAACATTCCTCCCCTGGTACAGGAGAAAAACTTTTTATTTGTGAAGTATGTTCCAAAATATTTTCTAATAAGCGTAATCTAAGGAGCCATTTTATGACTCATACTGGAGAGAAACCTTATGTTTGTGAAACATGTTCCAAGGCATTTTTTTGCAACAGTGCACTAAGAAAACATATCTTGACACATACGAAATTCTTTGTTTGTGAAACATGTTCCAAAGCATTTTCTCATAAAAGGAATCTAACAAATCATCTCTTGACTCATACTGGAGAGAAACCCTATGTTTGTAAAATATGTTCCAAAGCATTTTCTCGTAACAATCTTCTAAGAAGTCATCTCTTAACTCATACTGGAGAGAAATCCTTTGTTTGTGAAGTATGTTCCAAAGGATTTACTCGGAAATGTAGTCTAACAAATCATCTCTTCACTCATACTGGAGAGAAGCCCTATGTTTGTGAAACATGTTCCAAAGCATTTTCTGATAAAAGTACTCTAAGAAAACATCTCGTGACTCATTCTGAAGTGAAACCCTTTGTTTGTGAAATATGTTCCAAAGAATTTACTCAGAAACGTAGTCTAAGAAGGCATTATCCGTCTCATACGAAATAGACACCTCCTGAAAACCTCTTATATTTTTATTGTCAAAATTGAATATGTACTCAATATATGTCTTTGCATTTACTAGTATCGCATATCTTTTTTTTTTTAAAATTAGTGATTTGAAAAAAATGTATAATTCTTCCATAATTATCAGACTTTTCATTTTGAAATTAGCAAATAATTCCAGACCTATTCATTAGATTTTAGTAAACCTTCCTGTAATGTCTTTTATGGTTTTTGGTTTCATTTTTTGTTATTTCACTGTAATTTTACCCTGTAATAAAAACTTACTTTAAACTTGAAACGATAATTTGTAGCTCAATATTTCATAACATAGGAAAGGCTTAACTGAAGCAACACTTTTTAACAAATATGAGAAATATGCTATAAATATTTCTGTTGCAAAATATATATATATATATATATATATATATATATATATATTTGTTAATTTTTTTAAACTCTTTCCAAGGATTTAAGTGAAGCATATCACGTAATCTTTGCACACATTATGAGCAAATTTATCCATTTTTCTTTAAAAAATATATAAAATGAATTCAATATTTATTCACTCTGTTTACTTTATTCATAAATGCCAGTTGTATAACCTAATCAACAGTACACTTTGCTTTTAAGATTTATTTTTTGTTTCTATATCTATATTTTGTTTCTATATTTCTGTATAACCAAATTCAAATTTTTTGTAGTACAGCAATATTATTTCTTGTCATGAAGAAAATCTTGTGTGTTTGCAAATTTCATCTAAAAAAATCTCATATGATCATGACTAAATTTTGCAAACTACCATTTTGAGGTCAGAGAAGACCAATGGGATAGGTCACATGGTTGAGAAATTTTTATGAATACCGTTAATCCGTCCCCCCCAAAACGTGAAGAAAAATCGTAAAATAATTAGAGGGGGGCGCTTACACAGGATTTTTCCGCGATCGTTTCACAAAATTTGCAGGGATGAATCATGATTAAATGAATGAATCGTGAATCTTTGAAGGAATCATGAATTTTGATACTTGAAGCAATACTTGAAAAAGTTTGCGTTTTTTTTTTTTTTTAAGTAAATTCTGTCAAGAAAACGCAGAAAAAGGAGAATTTGTAATAAAAAAGCATGAAATCAATTAAAAAATCTCGAAAAAACGCAAATTTCATCAAAGATTCACGATTTATTCATTTCATTATGATTCAATTGTTCTCAAGCAATCCGTTTTCAGCGATTTTTTTGAGAGGGAGGGCGCTTTCTCGGGATTTTTTGAAAATTTCAAATTTTTTATAAAGTGGGGAGGGGGCGTTTGATAAGGTAGGGCGGATTAACGGGATTTTACGGTAAGTCATTTTGGTATATAACACTTTATTTGTCACTTTATTTTAATGGGAATGAAAATTCAAACAGTTATAAACTTATTGAAAATTTAAGAATAAACTAAGTCGCAAAGCTGACAACATTTCACAAGAGTTGACAGAAAAATCAAATTTCAAGATTACCAATGTCAAAACATTTGCAGCTTTCTGGGCATAAAATTAAATAATATCACTGAATTTGGCAGTGATATATAATTGTTATCCAGCTGAAATGTATTGTTTTATTGAGTTGAATTGAAGGTCAATTTTGACAAAACTATGTTCGGTCCTTCCTGCTACTATGTTATAGTAGCAGCAAATGCTTGCATAAAAATTTTATCTAAAAATTTCCTCTAATGTTTTTGACTGAATTTTGTATCGTAACATTTTGGAATATGAGAAGTTCCAAATGTTAGAGAAAATTAAATAAGTAGGTCATTTAAGCATCACTGTAGATCATTAGAATGAAGGTTGAAATAGTTAAGTTGTTGGGTGTTTTTTAAAAAAACTACTTACTACAAAGTTTCAAACAGCCTTAAGTATTACGAGATGAAAATAAGGGGGGAGGTGACGACTATTTGTTTTTATGCTTTAATGAACTGAAAATACAATTCGGAGGTAGGAGTTGTCACACCCATTTCTTTATCCTCTCCAAATATGATTTTTGATGTGTTTTTAATTATTTCTGTCCCTAATGTGTCGTAATTTTTTTTTCTTTTTAATAATATTAGAGGTTTCCAAAAATCAATGTTGTTTAATAGCAAATGTTAAAATGCATACGTTGGCTTGTATTTATCGTTGTTTTGTAAGATGAATTTGTTGTGGCTTGATGAAAGTGTTGCAACACTGTTTCTGCAGAAACAACATACTTTAAGGAACTTACTGCCAAATGATTTTTATTGAAGGGAACAATAAGAAGACAGCAAGAAATGTGGCTTTTAAGCATTATTTTTTAGAACCATACAAAAAGAGTACATGTTTTGTCAGTTTTAGTTTAAATTTTTATGCCCCAAAGTCGCTTTAAAGTAACTTGTTATAAAATTCATTTAATATATCATTAAGTAGCAATGCAGTTTAGAATGAGTTATAGATACCTTGATCCATAAGCATCCTTGATCCATAAGATCAAGCTTTACCTTGATCCATAAGCATTATTGGTTGCACAAAACAAAAGTATTTTTAAAAGGATTTCTTTTGTTTTTGAAACTTTTCAGCTTTTTTCTCCGAGGAATGTTGGGAAAGAAAAGTTTCAGTTTGGGAATTTTTTTATTATATTTGTGCATTTTCTAATTTTACAAAATTCAAAATAAATAAAATATTTGAGAGGAGTTATGAATATGCCACAAAATTCTTGTAAATTCTAAAGTTTTTCTGACAAAATCCTTCAAAAATTTATTAAATGATTGTGTAAATCTTCTCATGTAATTTCAAAATTTCACAAAAAAATCCTTTAGAAAAACGAAATTTTCATGATTTAAAACATAAAGGGTTAACTAAAAGGACATTGATAAAGTTTTATAAAAAATTAAACAAAATGAAATGGACAATGCTATTGCTCCACCAATGACTGAGAGTTTTCTGCTCTTAAAACTGTAGACGGGAGATGCTGGATTCGAGCCCAATCACACCCATTGGTTTCAATGTTTAGAGGTTTGTTTTTCTTCAACTATGGTTTTCTTCAAACTTTGGATTTCTTTGCATAAATACAGGTTAAGTTCTCTTCAAAAGATCCTCTTGGAAGATATTCTCCTACATCTTTGGGCCAATATCTCTCGTGTTGATAATTGGCCTTCATAAACACAATCAAAACCAAAATGTTATTAATCACATAATGATTATATCTCAATCAATGTGTAAAGTCAAATATGTTGGCGTTTAACAGAAGGTGATACCTTTTCTTTTGCCATTCTGCCTTTGTCTATAATCATCCAAAGATCGATATCTCAGCAGTATTATCCTTTACATCCATAATTGTATCTGTTTAAAAGATTAAATTTAAATAGAGTGTAGAAATCGTGAAAAACATACACAAAAAATCATATTTTGAAAAAAAAAGAAATATTGTTACAGATTTCCTGTGTTATGCACATGAGTGGAAAATGCATTTTATTAAACTTCAGTATTGTTCATTTTGGAAATATTCTCCATGTAAACAAGGATTTCATAGGAGATAAAACTTCATGTAATGAAAGAGTAATTGATTTTTTAAATCCCCCACATAGTTGTAAGTGTTACTAAGCAGTAATTTATTTTCTAAATTTAAAAAAGAAAGAAATCCTATGTTATTTAAAAGCACTATTGTCTTATAAATGTATAAACTGTATTCTTCTGTTAAAAATGGCGTTTTTTTAGTTTTGCTAGTACATAAAAAGAAAAAAAAATTAAATAATTTCAAAGCCTAGCAACTAAAATTTGATCTTAATAAATATGCGAACTTTTTAAAAAATGTGTTATTAATATTGTACTTTTTTTTTCTTTTAAAAATTTCTGAATAGATGATTTCTTATTTATATGACCGTTTTTTTTAGCAAAATTTAAATTGTGCTACATTCAAATTTTATTGTAATAAAAAGTTAAAAAAAATGTTGTTTAACCAGTGAAACCGATGTGTCATTTTTTTTCTGTTTGATTGAATACCAAACAAGGGGATTATTATAATTTTTTTTTTTATTCACAAAGATATTTTTTTTTCACTGAACAGCTGGTAGTTGATCTCTGCATAGGTCGTTTTTTACTTTTTCAGTTTTGTTAAAAGATTTTTCCATGAGAGATACTTTCATTTTTTGAATGTGAAAATGTCATCATAAAAACAATCTTCAAACAAAATCGAAAAAGTAAAAAACGGACCTTGTAGAGATCGACTTCAACTTATACAGTGAAAAAAATTTAATTAGAAACATTGAAATGCTAATAAGATATTTTAAAAGATTTCTTTCATAGCATGGTTAATAGTGAGTTCACAGCATGAGTAAAGTAGCCTCTTTACCATCTCTCATTCATGTCTAAAGATGCATGAGAAAATGTATATAATAATACACTATAACATCTTTAATCTGGACACATTCAATAATTTGTAAACTTTATAAACCTGTACGTTTATTCGTTTTAATTTTCAATCACCTATCATAGAAGGCACCATCACACATATATGAAGAAATTTTATTAGACGATTAAAAAAATAAAAGAACATTATCTAATTTACTTTTTCTATTTTCCAGTTTTAAAATTTAAGATTTTTTCCCTTACATAATAGTTAATATAGCTATTTTTTACATTAATTTTTAAAGACTGAAAAAAATATTAATTTTGCAATTCCTCTTTCTCCAAACATAAGAAGATGGCACCAACATTTCGAAATTGTATTTTATTACTGTTATTATTATTTAAATATTTAATATGTGAGTTACTGTGGTATTTATAGATGCTATATACTAAATTTTTTACATGATTAGCCTCATGTTTCACTATTTTAAATGTGTTAATGTAATTATAATGTTATTTAATTTTCTATAATCAAGAATCTCTCAATTGTACTGATTCTCGATTAAAGATATTATATAATAATAATAATAATAATACTAATGCTTTGTGATGTATATATTTTTTAAATTCAGACAAATTTAATCTCATTTTGTAAAATGGTTACAAAATTTATCAGATAAAATAACAAAAATAAAGTCATACTAACAGTTGGCTATTGGTTGTGGCAACATCAGGAATTGAATCTCAGCAAATTGTTAGCTAATTATTGAACTAAAGATATGAAAATATAATTGATAGTGGCTGGCTCATGTATTAACAATGAAACAGGTTTTTAAAACTGAAACAGAATTTCCTATTTTCGACCGAAAATGTCCTAAATTTTTTAAGTAATTAACAATATATTAGTAATTTTTAAGTAATTAACAAAATATACCAGTTTATTAGATACATATTTATTAATCACCACTGCGTGTTGCCAAAGTTGGCTGTCTGTGTCTCTGATTAAAAGTTTCTATTTTCACATAAAATAAAATATTCCTTCATCAATGACTCCTAATATTTTTCTAATTATACGGGTTTTATCTCGTGAAAAATAATTAGTTACACATATCCAGATATCTCTTATGATGATTTTCGTAAATGATTTATCAGTTACACTTGAACGTTCTGAAAGAATATTCAAAACACATATGCAGTTTTAACCTAAAAAAAAATTATTACTGTTTATTAATAGTCTTTCAGTCCTTGCAGTCACAAATATGTTCCTTACTTTTAAAATGTTTAGTTGTTTTTCTTATTTGAAACTTTTAAAATTGGAGTTTAGTTCTACAAATAATTATACAGCTTTCGAGTAATCTTTTGAATAATTTGTTTAATTAACAAGCCGCAAAGAACAATGTGCATAATTTAATAGTAGTTAGATTATTTATATAATTTGTTGAAATCAGTCGATGGGATATTTAAGTATTACCCGCATTTCCGTAATAGAGCATTACTTTGTATTAAAAATATTTAAATATTATTTTGGAATTACGATGAATTTTATAAATAGTTTACAAGAGTTTTATTTTCATATTTTATAGTATCGTGTCTAGAAGAAAGTGATATACACCGATAGATAGATAGATAGATAGATAGATAGATAGATACATATATATATATAAACTTTTTTACTGATGGTATTTTTGGAGTCTAGGGATCATGATCGGTGTAGATCTGCAAAAATTTTTCAGGAATTCCAACATGGGAGTGAACGCAACAGGTAGTATTTCATTCGAAATCTACATAAAAAGAATACCGTTTGATATCAGATTCTACTCTTGAAATATTTTTTATTTCATTCTAACTCATGTTTTGTGGAAAACTGAGGGCATGTTCAACGTAACTTATTAGCCACTTGCGAATTGATTAATCTTACCGACTGATTGTAGGGTAGTATAAAATGAAAATCAAGGAGAATTTTGACGCCAGTTACAGTCCAACAGACAACAGAAACAAAGATTCTTTAAATTAAAAAGTGAAAAAAAGCATTTTATTGACAATTAAATCCATCCACAAATGTAACCCTGCTTGTTTGAACCATTGCTATCAACAGTATCATCATTATCTGTATTATCTTTATCGTCACGAGGTGGAACCCGTGAAAACGAAACGAAACGAAATTCGACGAAAGAATATGTTTAAGAAGGAACTGCTTCGTTTATTTATAATAAATCTACAAAATTACTTACAGTAAAAAATAATCTTATATTGTTCAATCTACTTCTCAAACAAAAATAAAAAAAATACTTCTTATACTGATCAGTCTAACTCTAAAACAAATATTTTAAGCTAATATTAACAAAATACTATAAAACTCAGTTGTTAGAATTTTTAAAGTCAACCTTTAATCGCATATAAAATCAATGAAATATAATAAAGATCAGATAATATGATGAATTTATCAATTGAGACTCTTATATTTGGTATAAATGCGAATGAAAAAAAAATTATGCTAAATTGACACGAACATAGAATTTCACGCGAAATAAAAACTCGACATAATTTTATCCTCTCAAAATTTAAACTCGTAATTCTCACACTTGTATTCACCATGTTTTAAAAAATGTTATTTTAATTTGATCATTTTAAAATCACTTTAACTTAAAACTTGAAGTTATTTAAATGATGAATAAAAACAAAATAAAACCGAAATTACGGAATTTTATAACAGACGATATTTTTTGCAAAGTATACGCATTTTAATTTCTATATATTTTTTTCCAATTTTAAGAGAAATTGGAGAGATTCTGTTGCCACAATTACAAAATTGGTACTAAAAACTATAAAAAAAATTAATCTCTCAAACACAAATTGAGATACAGCTTTCAAACAAATTGCATTTAAAAGAACATTCTTTTCTCTATACGAAGGTGTAAAAATCGGAAATATGCTATGTTTAGAAGTATAAAATTGACAGTAGCGAAAAATGCAAAACTGAAATTGCATGGGAAAGTGTTGCAAACTACAAATAACGTATGCGTCACGAACAGATACGTTTGGCCTTTATTATATAGATTATCATCTATTATATCCGTTTCTCAAATACAAATGTTATGCAAAATGCTAGTACATATAAAGAAATGTCCTTCACTTTTGCATCAAAATATTTAAGGCACCTTAACCTACATTTCAAAAGTCCAAACGCTCTTTCAACACAAACTATTGTTTGTGATAATTTTTATTATAATTTATTTGCCTCCGCCCTAAATGCCCATAGTCTTTATAGACCCCTTGCATTGACGTCACAGCAACGGCTGATACTCTAATCTGGTGCAAATGTGGAGCCCAAACAAAGACTCATAATTCCCCGTTTGCCATTAAAAAGCACGGGTGGTTTTTCTGCTTAACTTTGATTTTTCTTATTCTTGCATTACTTTTCTAAGTATTTAAAAAATGAAGCTCAAATCACAATGTTTACAAATGTGAAAACAGCACATTTGACTTATGTTTGGGCGCCAGATGAAGCATGTGACGTCACGTGCAAGGGGTCTATATGGCACCAATAAATTTACTAATAGGGCAGTTGCAATTGACGTCACGCTGGAGGTAAAAGACTAAAATACGCAGTCTTGATTGGTTGAACTACCTTACCTCCACTTGAATACAATGGTTTATCAGCTGATTGCAACTTCCCTATATAGGATACGCAGCATCCCCTATTAGAAGGCAATGATCAGGAAATTAGCGTCTTCTATTACACCATGTCAGTATATCATAGTTCAAGAGCTGAGCGCACAAAACCCTAAGTCATCCAGCACATGAAATTTTTTTTTATTTTATGGAAGAGTAGTACTACAGGAGGAATCTAATCATCCATGTCAGACGGAAGGGAAGAGGTGCATTAGCCAAAAATGAATACCACTAGTAGTTGACTTGTAGACTTAGCGTTATGTTTTCCTACACCCAATTTTTCAAGTTTTCATACTTTTAATTGTACAGCAAACACAATGTTAAACGTATGAGTGAGCCACTAGTGGTATTCCTTTTCGGCTTATGCACCACTTCCCTTCCGGTAGACATGAATCATTAGATTATCTAACTACTACTCTTCCATAAAATAAAGGTGTGTTTCTTGTGATCGATGGCTTAGGATTTTGTGCAGTCGACTCTTGGATTGTCATATTTTGCAAAGATTCGCGTATCATGCACTGAACCTGGAAACGAGCAAAAGAAATCTGTGAAGATCAAGTCTCTTTCAATGAATAGGATTTTTTTCTTTTAAAATATCTTTCTGGATTCTGACTATTGGCTTTGATAGATATATGGCAATCATCAATTGCTCCTACACCACCAGGAAATCCACAAATGCATCGGAAATTATTTTCAGTCTCGTGCAGGTCTGTTCGCCAGTGTATGAATTTGGAAGCCATACATGTAAGTATTTTACAAATTTTCTGCAATGTATCATAGAGCATTGACGTGGAGAAATCAAACCTCTCTGCAATAGAGCTAAAAAATGTAAGTATATACATATATAGAAATATTTATATGACAATGTAAAAAGTACACTAGTTAGCGTTAAAGACGAACATTATTTACGGTTACTTTTATCAGGGTTGGATTTTAGTTATGAAAAACTAGTTTTTGACAAGATATAGGTTTAAGCTGGTTTCAACAATAAAAAACATGAATATTTAAGTAAATTCAAAACAAAAAGGAAAAAACAGCTATTAATATAGCATTGTATTTGTTTAACGATATAGCAGTATAGTTTTAGTATTCATTAAATTGCAAGCATATATGAAATTGAAATTTTTGTTCATTTTTGTGATGTGGCTTTTTATGTATACTTGGTTGTATAACTTTTAACCCATTAGTGCCTCATTAGAGAAAAAACAGTTTTTTTTGTTCAACCGCTTAATTGATTAATTCTTTTCCGTTCAATAAAGTGAAAATAGCGGACTCACACCACTATTATTTAAATAAAATATTCGTAAAATTTAGTCTAAACATTTCTGTCTTTCAATAGCATGAAAATTTTCTTAAAAATAATAGTGGTGTCAAAAATTTTTAAACGATAAAATAAGCAAATTCGTCTTGCTCGAACGCCGTTTGGGCAAGCCAATTAACGGGTTAAACAGGGTTTTTCTTTAAACATCCTTTCTTACTACATATACATGCATTTTTATTCATAAAAATAGGCACTGTTTGATTATAAGTAGTGTAACTTCATTTTAAAATAATTAAATTAAATAATGAGTGAATTTATATAGAAAATTAAAAAAAAAATTATTTTAATTTAAACAGTATTAGCAAACTGTCTTATGTTCAAATAATAAACTGCTCTACACAATAATGCATTGATACTCTGAAAATCTTATAAAGAATCTTTTGATTACTAATAATAAACAGTTGGATATGGTTTTATAAATGTAATATTCTCTTTCACAGTTATTCAAACAATAAATTTCAAATACTTCTCGGGATTTTTTTTTTGTGTGTGACAATTTTGAATCAACATTTCTGGCCATTAGATTCAGCAGATAACAGGGAAAATATAAGATGATTATTACTATTAAAATGCTATAAATAGAACCCAGTCTTTAAATATTTTCTTCTTTGAATTCATATTTTCATTATAATTTTTCAAAATAACTTACCCAATCAAAAAAAAAAAATCTTTTACAGCTTGAGCAAAATTTTAAAGACCATCCCAATATATTATTAAATATTAAATGCATTAAATAATCTGTGGACGGAAAAAGAAGCCTAGACTCAATGGCGTTCGATCTCCATGGCAACGGCTAATTGCATTGACAAGAGTGATTTTATTTTCGTTTGCCGAGCAAAGTTTCTTATTCGAAAAAGTGTTTTTTGGCATCAGATGGATCCGTGTTTCTGTTGACGAAATCATTCTATTCTACCGAGAGGCATAATTCTGTTGTTTATTCTATACCAGTCGATTCGAAGAAACATTCTAGCATCAGTAGATGCGTAATTCAATTAACAAAATGATTCGGTATGCTATTCTATACAAAGATATTGAAATTAAATGAACTAAGTGACTTCTCGAAAGAAATAAATGTATTCTTTGTTCGAAGAAAAAGATTCTGTTTTGTTATGTGTGAGTAAGGCTGTTTAAACCTTTATTCTATATTCTGCGCTGAATGTGCACAGACTAAGATTCTGAGTTTTGTTAATGAAAAGACGTCTTCTGCCTTGTGATGATATTCGAAATAAATATGATTTTTTTTATAAGTATCTCAAGCCCAATTTTCCTTCCAGTTTTCATGTTCTTTATTGGGAGATGGGTAAGTACCTTCAAACCGTTTTAATATTCTATTTATCTTATTCGGTTTAATTAAAATTCGGTCATTCATGTTATCTAATTCGAAATGCGTAACTCTAAACTTTATTCTTTATTCGCACATTTTATAACCCATTCATGATTCTTATATCCATAATTTTCTGGTCCGTCGAGCCGGAGATACGATGGAATTTTAGTTCGTAGCCGTATTCATTTTTTTACACATGTGCTAGATAAATCGTAGTAAGAAAAAAAAAGTAAAAAGTCTGCGCTTTATTTATTCTTTGATGTTTGTTTGTTTTATTCTGTATGTAAAGAAATGTTTCATTTATTAAGTTGCTAGTGTTTTATTTATTTTATTATTTTATTCATTTATCATATTGTGTATTTGTAAACATTCATTATGCCGAGACAATCAAAACAGGAACAGTTTTTTGAACGCATTTGTAAGGAAATTGATATATTTCAGAAAAAGTACTAGATTCCAAGTCAGATGAACAAGCAAAAATTAAAGTTTTGAAATCGAAAATATCAAATTATGAACAAACGCTTACGCAGGCATTTGATAAGCTTTCTCCGAACGAAAACAACGATAATTTGGATAGTTTTTTCAAGTATCAGGAAATAATTTGTGACCTCTTAGTCGACTTAGAGGGGAAAACGAAAGTTGATTCTACGACGGAAACGCATTTTGAAAACTCAACTAAACAAAATTATTCGCATGTAAAACTTCCTAAGTTCGATTTACCCCATTTTTATGGATATTCAGAGAATTGGGTTTTCTTTTAAAGAAGTTTTTAAATCTACGATTTTAGAAAATGAAAATTTGTCTGATATTGAGAAATTATAATATTTACATTCTTGTGTTCGGGGCAACGCTGCCAAATTAATTCGAAGATTCTCTCTGAGTGCAGCAAATTTATGGCAGTGTTGGGATTTGTTAAATGAACGCTATGAAAATAAGAGGCAATTGGCTTTAAGCCAAATAAACAAAATATTTTCGATAAAAATTATTAAAGCTAGTAATTCAAAAATGTTGTTAGAATTATTAGATACATGTAATAAATCCATTCGGAACTTAAAAATCTTGGGTTTAGAATCTAATGCTTTGAGTGATTTAATGATAATAAATATTTTGTTAAATAAACTAGATCAGCCCTTCAAACAAAGATGGGAATTATCACTAGAAAATGATAAAATTCCTGATTTGGATTTATTTCGAAATTTTATTGAGCGTGAAGTTCGAAGTGCAGAAGATTTGAAATGTAATAAAGTTAAGTCTAAATTTAATTTCGATAAAAAAATCTCGAGATCCTAGTCGAGTCAAAACCATCGTAGTGAACAGCGCCGGTTGTTAAAACCGGCAATAACTGCTTACTATGCAATCAAAACCATGCGGTTTTTCGGTGTCCAGTATTCAATACAAAATCTGTTACGGAGAGGTGGAAAATCATTAAATTACATAAATTATGCGAAAATTGTTTAAGGCAAAACCACAATGTAAATCAATGTAGAATAAACGTTAAATGCAAAAATTGTTCAAAATCGCATCATACTTGGTTACATATTTATACTGCTAATCAATACAAAAAAGAGCTTGTTAATGATATTGAACCAGAACTTTCCGTTTCTAACAGTGCCCAATGTCATTCATCTTTGCAGAATTATAATGTTTTGTTATCTACTGCTCTTGTTAACGTAAAATCTAGCACAGGTAAGGTCATTCAGTGCCGTGCACTTATTGGCAACGCTTCTCAAAATTCTCTAATCTCAAAAAATTTTGTAGAAAGATTAAATTTGCCTGTAGGAAAAACGAACCATAGCCTTGTAGGTATAAATGACATTTCGCCTGAAACCTGCCTAAACTTCACTGAATTTCAATTCTCACCCTTTTTTGAAAATAATTACAATTCTTTAAAAGTGCGTTTTCACGGGCCGCTCTAACTACCTAAAAGACCTAAGCTTACCCAAAACCTAACCTAAGAGCATTTTCACTGGTTACAGATAAATCCTTATGCCAACCAATCAAAGGCAAGTCTTCACTGCGCAAGCGTCTATTTTAGGGCTTTAACAGTCTACAGACCGATCAGCTGATATAAAATTATAAACAAATAACTTTTGTTTACGTTCATCGTGATAATCGTAAATATTTCGTATAAAAAATAATAAAAAGTTTTGACTGTTTTCTCTTACTAAAACAGCTTTAAATAATGCTCCAAACATAATTTTTTATCCAAGTTTCAAAATGAAAATACGTAAAAGCACACAGTTACTATGTTTAATGTATTAAAAAACACATAAGTAAATTTTCACTTATGAAAAAGTGATAACTTACGCACTTTGATCAGGTTATTTCATGTACGCAAATGACAAAAATTTGTCGAAAATGTTGGGAAAATTGTTCAATTTGTACAAATGGCATAATAATGATTACACTAATTAATATATCTCTATCCATAACATGTCAATAAAACACATTGTGTTAGGTATTTCTTTTCAATTTGTTTAAAAATAAACGTTATTACTAAATAAGTATAAAAGTAGAAAAATATGTATTTTTTAACCATTCTTTTATAAACTTAAAATATTTATAAATATCATGCCTAATTTCAAGACAGTAATTCATGATGGATCAAAAAACTTCTCTTCATTAATTTGGCATGACTCTAATTATGAAAAATTCACCACAATGACTTGGTTGAAAGCATAAGCTGCTGAATTTATTAAAGGAATTATTTTTCCTTTCTTTTTTCTGATATGACAACAGAAAAGGTAAAAAACTAAAAACCATTTTTTAAACTATGAATTCAGAATTTTTAAATTATTTTTTCAAAGTTTAATTATAATTTACTTAATGCTAAATTATTAGTTGATAAAAACAGATAAAAAAATTATTTCTTTATTTTTGTAAATAAAAATTATTTTTTATTTTTGTAAATAAAAATATTTCATTATTTTAATTTATGTTTCCTTTCTTGCCTTCAAATTATTTAAAATATTTTGCTGTTACAGTTTCACTGCCAGTTGGCATATTTTAATGGCACGGTTTGATGCACAATTAACTCTGCTTGTTGTTATTGTAACCTTAAAATATATTTGCTTTTTTTAAAAAGTGGTTAACAGAAAAATGTTTTAAAATTCACTTATTACTTAAAATAAATTCCTAAAAAAAGAATTGCCGAGAGAAGCACACAGGTGTAGATATTTTTTTTTTTTTGGCATGTTCTTAGAACAGCCAAGACACTTGATTTTGGCGATTTTTTTAACATGCGCCAAACACCCACAAGGGCCAACGGAGTTTTCAGCAACTCTGGAATTCTCCCCAATCACAACGTGCATGTTTTGGCTGACAATTAGCGATATGCACAACTTCAGAGATGACTGCTTTAATAAAATAAACTTTCACAAATAATTTACAACTAGTTAACTTCTTTTACCATGAATTTTCTCTATGCAAACAGTTTTCTCGATAGTTTTCAATTTTTAAAAATTTGCAGATCTCCATTTTCTGATTTTAAGAATTTTTTTCATGTTTAATCTACAGAACTTTATATACACCAGTTTCTAAAACAAAAAAAAATACAATAACCATCAAATAAAATCAATTAAAATTCACCTACCTTTGCTTCTTCATTAACATTAAAGAATCTTACAAAAAGAATATTTTATTTATTCTATTTATTACTTTTATTCAAGAAAACAAATCGCATGTTCCAAACTAAAAATCTAGCAAACAAACAAAAAATTCCTTCAGCTTCCAGATATCGTGTCATGCAGCAGATGATTCAGTAATTAAAAAATTTGAAGCTTTTCTCTAAATAAGCTAACATCAATGCGTTGTTTTCATCTAATGTTCAGCATTCTAGTGGAATATGCAAATAAAAAGATAGTAAAACATCAATAAATAATCAGAATTCAGCATTTTTAGAAAGCTTTCCATTTTCTAAATGATAAAATTTTCTGACAGGTCAATCTTGTTTTGCCAACAACACAAATTCTATCTAGATCCCGGCCATGAAAACTACTTTTGTTCCTTAAAAAAATCAGGATAAAAGAACCATTTAAGCACAATAAAAATTAAAAGAAGTGAATTTTAAAAGCACACTGCGTACATTCATGGGAATTTGTTTAAAATGGGGAATTTTTTATTTATGTAATTTGCAGATATTGTTTATTACAATAAACAGTCACCAAAATAATTGTGAACTTAATTGTCTGCATTTGCTAAAGGGAGCAGAAGGCAGTCCCACAGGGTGCAGAAACTAGGGGATGCCAAATTTACACTACCAATGTCGTTTTGAGGGCTTTAGTATCAAGTTAAGGAAAAGGGGGGTGGAGGCGAATTTCCGGGTGCAGCTTTCTCTTAGTTTTCTTCGCCCCTGCTTATGGCTAGTGAATAGATATAGTTGTAACGCATTTTGCAAAGTAAACAATCAACGATTGAAAGTAACAATCAATAATTTTTAAATATTGATCTTACATCATAATGTTATTTAAACTGCCTTCCTACATCAGAAATAGTTCAACACCTTTTAAGGAAAACACTATACTAATAAAAATCACAGTAAAGGAATTTTTAAAATTTGCCGCTTACATTTGCATAAAGTTATGTAGATTTTATGACTTCTGTTCATGAATTTAATAAATATATTTTATTTCTAAAACTTATTTAGGATATTTATCAAGCATATCAATTTCTATAATTTTAAACTAAAGCACTTATCAGTGTTACATGCCCATTAAAATGAAGTAAAAAATAATCACTGGATGCACGAAATTTGCTGTCCAGCAGTCTCTAAAATGCACGAAATTCATCAAACTCTCATTGACTAACGAAACTAAAATTTAAAAATTCATCTCTGAGTGCACGAAAGTCGCATTGAAGAAGTTTCTAGAATGACCAAAACTGCAGTTATTAATCACAGCAGATATCAAACTATTAAAATGTCTATAAATTTGTACAAAAATATGCGATAAAATTTTGAAATGTTTTTTCTAATATTTACGGTACATAAATATTATGCGGATTTTTAAGTAAGGAAAAAAGTATTTCTGATATAGGAATTCACTTTCAATAACATCAACACGTCATCTTCATTCAATAACATCAACATTTTCAATCTTTTAATGTTATGTATTGACAAATCATAATTTAAATCATTGAATATTTATTTTGAGAAAAGCGTACACTCAGTAGATTTGTCTGCCCTACCGCACATATATTACCAAATTTATATTACTATTTATTGAAATAAGCAATATATTTAAAGTGCATGAATAAAAAACTGGAAAATATAGTCATACACATATAATGCAATCTCGTTTTTAAATATAAATAATACAAGACTGACATAATAATGGCATTTCATAAAAGCAAAAGACAAGAAACTATGCAATCCGATTAAATTGATCCAAATTCCTGATTGAATAACTGTAGGCATGTAAAGAACTTAAGAAACAAACGAGTAACAAGAAAAGGCCATTTATCATCTCGTCAAATTCAACGATGCTAAGTGTCTCGGGTGTTTTAGGATTCAGCCATTTTTTTTAAGTTATAAAGTATACCAAATATGGTATATCAGCCAAACCGTATTCTAAGAAAATATTTTTAAAAACCTTAAAGCAACTTTTAACAACAAATTTAAAAATAGAATTATCTTTATATATAAAAATCTTCTGTGCGTGTGTATGTAATTGAACTCCTCCTAAACGACTGGACCGATTTTGATGAAATTTTGGGTGTGTGTTCCAGTGGATTCGAGAATGGTTTAGATTCACATTTCGTCGAAATTGATTCAGTACTTTTTTAGTAATTAGGCAAAAACTAATAGTTAGTGATTTTTCGCTAATTAAAAGCGCTATATATATTAAAGAAAGTCAGGGTTTCGTATTAATCATAGCACAAAAAAATCTACCATACCAAAAATCTTGAAAATTGGAGTAAAAATACTTCTTATAACATTGAGTGCCGCGAAAAAGAGATTTTCGAAAATTCCACCCCTAAGGAGGGTAAAAAAAAAAAAAGAACGAACTTAAAAAAAATTCCTTTAAAATCGGCTTTTGTAGATATTTTTCATCTGATAATATATTTTAGTGCATTTTTTCATTCTGAATCGAATGGTACTGAGCAAATTCGTTTAAATCCAGTAGTTCGTGAGATAACTCACAATTTCCTAATTTGGCGATGTCTTCGGCGCAAAAACCGGAAATTTTCAATCCTTATCTATATATATAAAAGAAAGTCAGGATTTTGTATTAATAACAGCACAAAAAAATCTACCGAACCAAAAATCTTGAAAATTGGGGTAAAAATACTTCTTATAACATCGAGTGCCGCTAAAAAGGGATTTTCGAAAATTCCACCCCTAAGAGAAGTAGAAAAAAGAGCGAACGTTTAAAAAAATTCTTAAAAATCGGCTTTTGTATTTATTTTTCGACTGATAACATGTATTAGTGCCTTTTTTCAGTCTGAATCGAATGGTACTAAGCAAATTCGTTTAAATCCAGTAGTTCGTGAGATAATTCACATTTTCCTAATTTGGCGATGTCTTCGGCACAAAAACCTGAAATTTTGAATCCTTATCTTTACATATATAAATCTTCTGTGCGTATGTATATCACTGAACTCCTCCTAAACGACTGGACTAATTTTAATGGAATTTTGGGTGTGTGTTCCAGTGGATTCGAGAATGGTTTAGATCACATCGAAATTGATTCAGTACTTTTTTAGTAACTAGGCAAAAACTAACAGTTAGTGATTTTTCGCTAATTAAAAGTGTTGAATAAGTTCGATGAATAGAGTGTGAACGGAATGCCCGAGCGGTCTAAGGAGCCAGATATAAGCTCTGCTTCTCGAAGAAAGAGATCGCGTGTTCGAATCCCGCTCCTGGCAAATGTGTATGCTTTACAGTAATATAGCCTGTATTATAATTTTGATTAACTGACTTCAGAAAATCCTTAACTTTTAACAAAAAAGAGAAAAATAAACTTTTCTATCAAAAATTGAACCGACTTCAAAAAATACTGAAGAGTGAAAAATAATTTCCTTACATAATTGTAATAAGAAATTAAAATAAGAGCGTAGTGTTTATCGCGCGTATTACTATATTTATGTACATTTATTTCATTTCCTGGTGTCGGTGCCAGGAAGGACAACGTCTGTCGGTGACAGGACAACGTCTGTCGGGTCCGCTAGTATTTACATAAAAGAGAATGCTTCTTATTTACTATTCGAAAAGTAACCCCAAAGACAATTAACTAATAATGATTTTAGTTTTTTCCTAACAAATAAACAGTATATGACAGTAATTTCTTTTTCATATTTCTTTAAAATTTCACTTTGATGTCAAAATATTTGTTTCAGAATATGAGAAAATTATATTCATTTGTTTTAATTCACAGAGGAAACTATCCTCTTCTTAAGTAACAATTCAAAGCATAGTTTTTTTTTTCCTTGTAAATTTTACTTGTAAAAAGATCTTGTTTATCAATATGGGAGTTTTTATGTTAAATATTATGTAAAATTATTTTAACTTTTTATTATTTTCAAACTCTGAAATTTAAGAGTATTCGGATAAGCCAAACATTCAGTGTTTAGTTTATCTGTTGGCTTAATATTTGGCATTTGACTAAAATCACAATTCGGTGCATCTTTTATATGATTGTATATGATTCAAATGATAAAAGGCAAAACTGGGAAATTTCATTACTGGCGAGTAAAATCAGTTTTATAAACAGACACTTTTTTAATTTAAAAATACTAAACAATAAATTTTTGTTAAAACTTCTATTAATATTAAACCAAAAATTAAATAGTACAAATGATTATTAGTGATATCAGCAATATCGTGAATTTTTTAGAAATAAATTTATTCTTCCTTCATGAAAAAACATGAATTCAGTAATAGTAAATAAAATTACAAATTAAAATACATATGGAATTGATATAAAGCTAAAAAAGTCTAATTTTGTCCCTATATTTGAACTGAATATTTCATTGTTTACATCTAAGTTACAGTGGAGCATCGTTTATACGACGCCGAAGGGACTACCGAAAAACGTCGTATAAAGAATAACGACGTATAATCGATTTTCATATCTAAAACTAGAATTAATGTTGTTTTCACTTAATTTTAATGTTTAACGTGCTGATTTGCATAAATTTGTAAATTAAACAAAAAAAAAGGGGGAGGGAGGGAGGAGTTAGTAAGCAAATTTGTGTACCTTTATTTATGTTTCACCGAAAGGTTCCTCATTTGCAGTACATCATTTCTTTTCCATTTAAAGTCAAAGACAAAAACCCCGCGTAGCCAACTAAAAGTCGCTAATACTGATAACAATTAGAAGGATAGTCTATTTGCAATTTAAAACAGGTCGGGAAAGGTGACCATCCTCGAAAAAAAGAATGACCCCTCCCAGTGTAATCTGTTTCACATAAGCTGATTTTTCAGACTAATCGAACAGCAGCCCACATTTTTATAATGTGGAGTACATTTAAATACTCTCTTCGGTGTTATCCATAGCTGCAAAATTCCACTCGTTCTTAAAATACACAAGAAAAATGAACAAAAAAAAAAAAAAAAAAAAAAAAAAAAAACCTATACAAAATCGAAATATTGACGTATAAACGATTTTGGGCGTCGTATAAAAGATATATTTTTACATTGAAATGAATAGGAACGAATTGGGACCACAATAAAATGTCGTTTACATGTAAACGTCGTATAAGTGATCGTCGTATAAACGATGCTTTACTCTATGTGCAGATTTGAGGAAGTCTATTGTATTTGCATCTCAATCTATATTTTTTTATTGGATAGCTGTTCAATACTAACTTTCAATTTTGCTTGTATTTTTTACTTTTTCTTATAAGGACATTACTTTTCAAACCGGTTCCTAAAATGAAAGTAAATTAAAAAATCTGTAATCTAAACCAAAAAATTCTGAATGCATGATATATTATTACAGTAGACTCCCTCAAATCTGCAAACCAGAAATCCGCAACTCTCTAAAATCCGCGCACATTTTATGAATGTAAACAATGAAACTTTTATTTTGGATATTGGGACAAAATTTTATTTTTTTAGTTTTGTGTCAATTCCATATATATATTTTTTTTTTTTTTTGTAATTTTCTTTTAATAATACTCTATTCATGTTTCTTATAATGTTATGAAGAATAATTTTTTTTGGAAAAAATTCAAGACATTGCTATTATCACTGGTAATCACAATCTTCTTATCAAATATATTTTAGCATTAATCAAGATCTTTTGGTTATTAAGCCTGGCTAAACTTGAAAAAAAAAATCTTTATTTTATGATTTTGATGTGAATTAGTAATGTACTTTTATAAGGCAAGTTTTGTTGAATAATTTTGTAAAAATACATTTAATCTTTATAATGAATATTTAATCATGCACTATTGATTATTAACTTGATCTTTGCTATTAATATTTTAAACATTTAAAAAAATATTTAAATTTTTGTTTTAGTTTATTACTTATTTTAATATTTTATTACATTGTAAGCATTCATTATAGTTCCAATTACACTATTAATTACACTAAAATTACTGTTTTAAAAATGTAAACAAAGCAATGATCAGAAATCTGCAAAATTCTAAAATCCGCACAATCTCTGGTCCCAAGCTGTGCGGATTTGATGGAGTCTACTGTATATACATACAGCCATATATTTCTGAAAAACCGTGTGCTGACATTTACGTTCAATGGAAAGTGGTCAATTAAAAGAAAAGAACCAAATATTTCTGTCGCTGCCACATGTTTTTGTAATACAATAGACTACCTCAAATCCGCACAGCTTGGGACCAGAGGTTTTGCGGATTTTAGAATTTTGCGGATTTCTGGTCATTGCTTTGTTTACATTTTTTAAAAAGCAATTTGAATGTAATTAATAATGAAATCAAAAGTTTAATGAATGCTTACAATATGCTAAAATATTAAAATAAGTAATAAACTAAGATAATAAAAATTTAGATAGTTTTTAAAATGATAAAAATACAAAAGCAAAGGTCAAATTATTAATCAATAATGTATAATTAAATATTCATTATAAAGATGAAATGTATTTTTCTTAAATTATTCAATAAAGCTTTATTTCAGGTTTAGCCAGACCTAATAACTAAAAAAGCTTGATTAATACATAAATATGTATAGTAAGATTGTGAATGTGATTACAAATGGTATCAGCAATATTTTAATTTTTTCAGAAATAATTATTCTTTCTTCATGAAAAAACATGAATTCAATAACTTTAACAAAAATTACAAATTACAAAACATATGGCATTGATATAAAATTAAAAAAGTCAAAATTTGTACCTACATCTGAACTGAATGTTTCATTGTTTACATCTGTAAAATATGTGCGGATTTTAGAGAGTTGTGGATTTTAGGAGTGCGGATTTGAGGGAGTCTACTGTATTTGTTTTCACATATTCTGTGCTATGTAACTATGCTAATAAAAATGCTTTATTTTATTTAATGCTTATCATTTGTATGTTTTCTTAAACAATAATTCAATTTGATATTAAAATTTTTATCTTAATCTAAGTAATTGTTGCAATTTACACAATTTTTATTTACTAAATTCCTGTAAAATTAATGCCTTAAATCAGAGAGCATTAAATTGAATTTACACTTATATAAGCAAGAACTTTTAAACAAAGCAATAGAACTCTTTTTTTTTTTTTTTTTTTTTTTTTTTTAAGCAATAAGTGGCTTACTTTTCATAAGAGTCAATACAGCAAATGCAATCTTCAGCAAAATAAAAAGAGGAAGCGTGTAGCTTCCAGGAAGAATCCAAATGCAATCTAGCTAGCAAGTTTACATCCAAAAGGCCAAAGATTGTTTCTAACCTATAGCCTTTTGAGCGCATTTCAGCTGGCCAATGCAAAAGTATCCAACAAACTGCAAGAGTAGCACTCTATCGCACAACTTTACACCTATTCGTATTATTCTTGTTAGATTTCCATCATAACTGTAGCATCCGAAGCAACTGAAAATTAAAAGAAAGAAACTAATCAAATATGTGCATACATATACATATAAAAGTTCTTGAAAAGCGAATATTTACTAATAATAATTAACTATTAATCAGCTAAGAAATTTAACCCATTAACGCCCAGCGTCCTCTTTTGAGGACAGTTACAAAAAAAGCAAGAAAGCGGTATTCCCACCAGTAAAGATGAAGTTAAATATATACCTTACTTCGCGAGATAGAATCCTCGATAAATTTAGATAAAAGTTAATTTGCTTTTAAAAGTGGTGGGAAATACAAAATTTAAATTTTAGCGAAGAAAATAATTCGGGCGTTAATGGGTTAAGTATGCTTGTTTGAAATATTAAGTTTATTGTACGCATGAATGACTCGCTTTTAGTTACAAAAATCCTTCTAACATCATAATGAAACATTACTTTACCATTAATTTTCTTAAACATCATTTGCAACATGCCAGTTTGTTTACTTAGATATACAATGTGGCAGTTTGTTTATTTAGGTATGCAATATGACAGTTTATTTTGATAGCTTTTCTTTTGCAAGTTGCATGCTTTATAAATCGCTGTTTTCAAAGTAATTTTTTAAAAGATAAACAAAGACTTCACATAATGTTTTCCTTTTTTCTGCATTTTTAAGTATTAACAAAATAGTAAAGATTAAAAAGCAATCGAAAAGGTCAAGATTTGACAAACCTTGTTTATAATTCTAAGTTTGCTACTTTCTCATCAAATAAATAAAATGTATATTATAATTTCATAGGGATAACTTTCAGATTCATTAGGACACACTAAGAAAATATCAAACAATTTTAAAACAAAATTAAGGGAGCCTCAATTCTGATCAAAGTTATAGGATTAATGGATAAATTCTAGTGAAATAAAACTAAAACGCCTATCATACTGGACTAACACATGGAAACTTTGCTCAAATAGTAGCAAACCATGCATAATACATACAAATTCTTAGAAATAATCGGATAAAAAGAAGCTATACATGATTTAAAATGAAAATTCTATGAGGATTTACAACTTTTTATGCTGTAAATTAAATCTCTAAAGGGATGAAGAGCAAACTATTTTGCAATTAAATATTACTTTCTTAAAATAAAACAGGGAAATATCAAATACAGCGGCTTATTTATTTTAGAGAAAAATCTTTTTCGTGCCTGCATAAATATGCAAGTATATTAACAAAGCTTGATTGCAGCTAGCATTTAACTAATTTGACGATTTAAAGACCTACGAGGTAGGCTAACCAAATATTCCTTAACATTTATAATTTTTAAATGAACAAACAGATATTTAATTCAAAATCAATTGGAAATACTCTACCAAACAACCGAATATAATCACTGAAGCAAGTAATTAATTTTAAAAAACAAATATTTATAAACAAATACTTTTATCCTTTGTACTGTTAACTTTCGATAAAATAATTTTGAGAACAGTACATTATATCTTCATTGCAACTCGAAACGAACTATATAAATTATAAATATTATTTTAATATTATAAAATGCATCTGAATGATTACAAAAGACAGATAGATATGTATATGCATCTACAAAATGAAAAACATTGATAAAACTAACTTTTTTCTTTCAATCATAAAAAATAATTACTGCTTGACGCAAAAGAATAGTTCGAAATAAAAATAACTATATGTAAAATTAAAATTAAAATTTCATTTTTAATGCTACATTTCTTCACCGCCATTACTTAGCAAAATTCTCTTTTCTGATTGGCTGCGCTTAGGTAGTTAGTGCTTAGGTTTGAACATGAATCGAACCTAAAAAATCGCGTTCTAACTACCTAAAATCTTGAGCTTAGGTAAAGAGTTGGGAAAGTTAGCGCTTGGGTAGGCCCGTGAAAACGCACCTTAAGACCCATTTAGTATGAAATCATCTAAAAATTTATATATAATATTTCTTTTAACAATTTCTGATAAGACTCTGTTTAAATAATATGCATTTTCGTAACAACTTATGTGTGTCTTACATGTCACATAAGCAAAATTATGTCTTTAAAATATTAAATATACTGTGCAAATTGCATGGAAAGTTACGTGTACCGCCACTATTTTAAATCGACGATTGTTCCGGAAAAAAAATCTCGAAAATTGAAGTAAATAAATAAAATAAAAAATAAATTTTTAAATAATATACTCATTGAATACATTAAATTATTTTGCTATTTCCATGCATTTTAAATTAAACACAAAGAGTTGATGAGTTTAGACCTGCAGCATATATAGGAAAAAATTGCAAAAATCCCCCCCTTCACCTACATAAAACAGAGGAAAAACGTAAAAAAAAAATGTCTAGTCTTTTTTAGCTCTTCAAGTTAATGTCAAAGACTCTAAAAAGCGAAGATTTTTCTTACAACTTAATTCCTTAATTATTAAGAAAACAAAGTTGTTAAATATTTTTCTTGTGTTTTATTTTTTAAATATAAAGACAAGCAAAAGAGAGTAGAAGAAATAAAGCAGAAGAAAAAGAAAGAAAGAACGTAATAAACCTCTAATCAAAAAATTAAATTTTATAACTTATTCATAAAGTTATTTTATGAGTAAAAACGTAAATTTTTCAGGCATGAAAACTCAAAATCTTTAAATTGAACAACAGTTTTTATTTTCTGATCTTGGATTTAGAAAATTTTCTACCCTTCCATGGATAAAAGTCATTTGCGAATTGTTTGGCGAATAGGTTGAATGGAGTTTTCTGGCGCAAAATCCCTTTTAAAAAAGTTTGTATTTAGATAGATTTTAGCTTTTCTAAAAATCTTATAAGCCCTCAGCCCCTTTTCTTAAAATCTTACTCCTCCTATTCTCCCACTACACTAAATTTTATAAAGCTTTAATTAATAATTGCTATGTTCGTTATTTTGTTGCAAAACAAGTAATCTAAATCTTCTAAATTACCCTTCCCTCTTTATACGAAAATATCGCTTCCACCGTTACCCTTCCTAGTGCACAGTGCTACAAAAAAAAAGAAAAAAAAATCTTTCGGAAACATTTATCTTTCGAAAATTTTTTAGCTTGTCTGGAGCAATAGTTAATAATCATTCTTTTAAGAGACCGCCTCGAAAATTTCGCTTTCCTGTCTATGCCTTACCAACGGTATGCAAAAATTAAGATTTCAAAACTCTTGATTTATAGGAAATTTTTTGACTTATTTCTTGTTTTGCGATAAAAGTAAAAAGTTAATCTCCTAATCTCCCCAATGTCTCATAATATACAGCTTAATCTTTAGTTTAATTTTATTATTATTATTATTATTATTATTATTATTATTATTATTATTATTATTATTATTATTATTATTATTATTAACAAGTTATTCCGCTACACATTTTAGTTTGAAGTAACAATAAATAAACAAACATCTTAATCCTTTTCTCCTAATACATCGATGCCCCTCTCCTCCTCACAGTGTTGCGAAGCACACGCTTTTAAAATCGTAATGCAGTTCTTAAAGGCCTGCTTTTTTATTTTGCTGTAATATAAATGATTAATGAAATCATACCGATGTGCCGCAAAAGCAGAGATCTTTGACTTTCAACTTAAATAAATTGATATTATTTTCATGTATTATTTTTAATGGATATATTTTTCTGACACATACACATGATAATCATTGTTCCGGTGTAAATTGTTTTAGACTTAATATACTATCTTATTAGAAGTGTGTTTTTATTTTTTGGTAATGATAAAGAAAATATTAATATTATTGAAATATATACTAAAATTCCTTTTTATGATGTTCTAAACTTAGTCTTCTTGTCCCGTATCTATTGAATTTAATAAAAGATACGGATTCAGTTTTGCATTATTTGAAATCTTATTAAGTATTCAAAAATTTATTATTTCATTTATGATATGATTACAATGGAAGACACAATTACAGTTGCTTATTTTTCCAAAGTAAATATATCCGATAGTCACACAAACAAGATGCAATTGCATCCATATACCGTTACACTTATTCACTTTCTTCATTCCGAAAATTGTTTTATTTCATGGCAATAACACTAAAGCTCCACCCATTAATACAGCGTTTTCCAATGGAGTTTAGTTTTTTCCCTAGCCTATCAAAGATTCTAAATCATGGCACGTTAATAAAACTACTGTATTTTAATACGCTAGCAATAAACATGTGAAAATAAATAACAGATAACGGCAACATCAATGATTTTGTCCACAAAAATGTTTCCAAATTTATTGATAAAAATACATAAACAGAAATAAGACAAAGGCTTATTGGGAGAAAATGGAAATAATGTGTAGCTCCACCCCAAACCCATCCCCTTTTTTATTTTTAGTATTCTTTTGTATATTTGTAAATGTTTACGTGTGAGGTACATCGCACAATTTCAAGCTAAATAAGTATGTATGACATAATGAATCATAAGAAATAGTTAACAAATGTAAATATGAATAAAAATTTAACCCCCCCCCCCCAAAAAAAAAAAAAAAAAAATAAACGCTGTTTTTACAAAATGGAGTTTAGGTATGTTTTTAACTTTTTAACAATCTATATCATCATTTTATATACAGTTTTTCACTGAAAAAAATTGTAAAAAAATTACAAATTACAAATTGTTAGTGCTCTTAAAACATATTTTAAATTCATGAAATAGGATGCGATGTTTTTTTTTATTTACATTTTCTAATATTCAAAAATTAAATATTTTTCAAAAATAATATTAATTCAATTTACATCTGATCTTTACATCAAATCGTACGGCGAAGATGATGCTCCACCTGCTATATATAGCTAAATTTTCTGCACTTTTTTTTTTTTAATTAAAAGAGTACATATTATAATAATGACGATGGGCGGAGTTTCAATATTAAAAAACAGCTGGGGCGGAGTACAAAAGTAAAGACAATTTAATAGGTTTTTGGAGTGTAATCCTTAAAATAATATTCACAGTTTCATACTTTGGGACATTTATTGTTCACTAAAGGATAATTTCTGATAAAATAAAATTAGCAAATTTAATTAAAAAGGCATAAATATGCTTTAAACCAAATTTCCCTGTTCTTATTTGACATCGCCCTTTATTGATTTCAGATAGCTCTTCAGTGGTATTAACCTTTTTTTTTTTTTTTTTTTAATTACTTGCAGTAAGAATCTATAATAATAATAAAAATCCTTAAATGCGAAGGAAAAAAAATATTATAAACTGTCAATTAGTATAATTTTGGAGAATTACTCGCTAAGACAATATTTACTATAAAATTTTACAGGTAGGGAAAATGCGTAAAAGTTGGCAGTTATGCTAATACTTAATATCTGTTGAAAAGAAACTTTTTTTTCTATTAACTTTTTTTTAAATTACCTGCGATAAGAATCTAGAATAATAATAATAAAAATCCGTAAATGCGATAGAATTTCTTTTTTAAAATAAAATATCAATTTGCATAATTTTGGAGAATTGCACGCTATTCTTAATATAGTCCTAATACTTAAAATCTATAGAATGGAATTTCTTTATAGGGTCAAGATGTTTCATTTATCCTTTCCTTTCATTTCACATTCTTCTGCTTTAAGTACTTTATACGTAGAACGATACTTCATTAAAACAAATTATACCTATGCATGTAATACAGGATTTTCATACAAAATGAATTCAGAAGGATGATTTATTTGATTTTACATAAAGATACTCCAGGAAGAAAGATAAACCTCTTCTAACCTCACGTCCTCTTGTTTAACTTTCTCCAAATGGAGGACTATACGGGAGGCAGTTTCTCTTTAAAAAGTTTCTAGTGATTCCAATTGGAATGCTGAAATCTGCAAATGATTTTTTTATTCTAAGAGGCAGGATGACGAAATAAACAATGCACTTAGCTGGAGCAATGAATAACTGTAGTCCCATGTGGGGATCATTTATTAGCGGTATAGGAAACTGAGAAACGAAATGGAGGTGCGATATTTTTATTTTCCAACCTTCTCCCCCACACACACACACACACACATACACATACTCCCGCCCGTAAGCCAAAGATTTGCTTGAAAACTCTTTCAACCATCCTTTTACTTTCTTCTTCCATGTTCATTCGTCACATTTAACACATTCGCGTGTTCATTTTCAGAAAAACAAAGAAAACTCCCTGGAATTTAATAACTAAAAAAAATGATGCCCAGTAAAACTGATGGCATAGAGCTCATAGGCTATGCAGACTAATTGTATGTTACAGCCTTATATAATAATGCCTTTCGAACAAAAAAAAAAGGGAAGAAAGTACCTCCCCCCATTTTCTTTCTTTATACTTAATCATTGAAGCCCCAAAACTAATCAGGGATACGCCTTATCATATAATGAACCTGTATCCAAAATTCGAAGCAAGTCGAATAATTCTGCATAAAACCCATTTATGTAATTTAAGAAAAGTTGTCCCCCGTTACCTCTTTTATAATTAAGCATTAAACCTCCAAAACTGTTCAGAAATTCAACTTATCAGAAAGAACCTACATCTAAAATTTAAAGCAAATCGGATAACTGTATAAAACTCTATTTAGCTAACCTAATGGGGAGGTAATCGCCCGTACCCCATTTTATAATTAATAAAAGTACACAACAAATGAGCGAAGCTTTTTATTACTATAAACTCTATCCAAAAATTGAAACAAATCAGTAAATTCTGCATGAAAAACTATTTGCAAAAATTATGAGGGATAGTTTTCCCTATCCTCCCTTAATACTTATCCAGTGAATTTCAAAAACAAATCAGGGAAGCGCCTTTTCAAAATAAATCTAAATACAAAATTTGAAGCAAATCGGTAAATTTTGCGGGAAAAGCCTAAATCAAGACAGGAGGGAATCCTCCCATTCCCCCTTTTCAAACTTATCCAATGAATACCCAATAATAATCATGGTGGCATCTCATTAGAATGATCCTTCATCTAAGATTTTAACGAAATCTACTAATTTTGCATAAAAAATCCATTTATATAAATTAAGGGGAGGGGCAACAGCCTCCGTTCCTCTTATATTTATCGAATGAACTTTCAAAACTAATCAGGGAAGTGTCTTATCATAATAAGCCAATATCCAAAACTTCATGTAAATCGGATATTTTTATCATGAGTTATCGCGTTACGTACGCACGTACATACATACCTACAGAATGGGCGGGCACATAAGCTCTCAGGCTTTAATAGCCTGTGAGCTAAAAAAGTATCATCAGTCTTCTGAAAATTCCCAAGAATTGAAAAAGAATTTCCTAAATTTCAAATAAACTTTAATTTTTCTAGAAATTTTTTTACGAAAAAGATAATAATCCTTGAAAAGCTTCTAATATTTTTTTCTTTGAAAAATATGTTAACATGCGTTATTAATTTATTATTTATTAATGACGGCAAGATCGAAAAGATCTCAGCCGTGTTATAAACTATTTCCACTTGTAATTATGCCATGGGATGATGAACAAGGGAATTATGTTAATAATAAAAATCTTTAATTTATTTCCGGTGTGAATTTTAATGTAAAAAGACAGCTATAAATAAGTGTATGCAAGTAGCAAGAATATTATTTATAAGACAATACTGATGTATCAAGACCATTCATATGGAGACCGGCTTAGTGCGCCCATGCCAACCCCTCTTTTCCTTTCCCTGCATCAAGTGCGCTCAGCGTCAAAGTGACTGGATATCGTTGTCATCCCCGTCTCTTGTACATATGGGCACAAAGTGACAGCTTCTTTAGTTAGAAACACTCTTTTCTATTGGCGTTAATTCGCTAAATTGGGCGCTTTAACGATAATTTCGGCTATCAATAATGTTTTTTCTTCAACTCACAAAAATTGTATGTAATAATATATAGTAAATTTTTTTGTTAAAAATAACTATTAAATCACAGAAAATTTACAGCATAAAAATGCATATCCGTTAAAATAAAGTGCACAAACTGTAAAAAAATATGTAAATAAAAAAGGGAAATAAATAAAAGTATGATGATAAAAAACTCGTATTCATTTTTTTTTTACAAGAAATTTGAACATTAGAAAATTTTTTAAACAACTTGCGAAAAGAAAATTTTATGAAGAAATAATACTTATTACCTAACAATATGATATATTTTTTCTTCAAGCATATTATTTTTTGTTCAGAAACATATTTCTTAAATATTTGTCATAGCATAATTATATATGGAAACAAATATTTTCTTCAATATTAAACTAATTTCTCATTTATTGTACATTCAAATGCTTCATTCTAAGTTTAGATGTTCATTCTAGGATTTTTAAACTGAAACTTAAATCTGTAATTTTTGATAAAATTTGATTTTTACTGAATACGTATTTCTTACAATCAATCATGTTTTTTTTTATGCACATGCTTAAAAAAATTAATTATAAAAACATGAAGAACATTGAATCTCCTTATCCTAATCCCCTTATGTCTTTTTTCCGATCACTTTTTTTCCGAGAAACTTTTTTTCTTCTCTTTCCCCGCTCTTCTTTTTTTTGGGTAACTTTTCCTCCGTTTACCTTAACCTTTGAGATATTTACTAAACACTGTCATTATAAATGAAAAAATGTTTTTTGTCCAAGTCACAATAAGACGTAATGCAATGCTAGATGAATGTAGACCAAGTGTTTATGAGTGTTATGACTATTGTCGCCAAGAGTTACAATGGCTCGATTTGCACCCAGAAGAATTTTTAGAAAAAAAATCTCATTAAGGCAACCCTCAATTGAGTGATGGATTACTCATCTCACCCCCCTTGATCGCACAAGATACAGCTGGGAAAAAAGCTCACTAGATGATCTCCTCCTACTCGTGGGCGCACTTGATGTACACCCATTCATATGGCAATGGATTAGAGGTTTGACCTGGATGTACTGGAGGGCATACGGGGGTATATCCCGCATATCTTCTGGATTTTCTAAGGAATACATTATATGCTCTATTTCTTAAGAAAACTATAGTACATGCATTCTTGGATATATTTTCTCTTTTGAGAGTAAATAATCTGTTTAGAACATGTAATTTTCACCTCTTATTTACCTTTCACTTCTTAACCTCTATATTTTTCACGACTACACGATTGCTTTTTATATTTTTTATTACTTTTGCTTTGAGTTCTTTAGAAAAATTTTCATTATCTAGATCATTTTAAGTGTAACAAAATTTAACAAAATAATAATAATGATGATGATAATATTGTACAGATAATTTTTAAATTGTTTTTGCTCATTTGGTTAACATTTATCACTAGCGAAAAAAAATAAAATAAAAATTGTAAAAAGCACAATTGCAAGGGATTGGCAAATTTTTTGCAGATTTCGGATACATCCGATTTATTTGTACAATATTGACAGGACCAAGGACTTTCTGCAAGGACCAAGAATATTTTCCTCTTACTAATGATTCAGTTTCAGATAGTTTTCATATTATAATTTTTTACTTTAAAATGAGGTGGTTTTAGAAGTACACAATATTTTTTGTTTTATTAATTTTTTCTATGAGCAAATTTTAAAAAAAGCATAATTTATAGCAGTATTATTTAGAACTATAATTGTCTATGTCAGTTGAAT